>JAIKVB010001269.1:0-14220 GCA_024679045.1 Phytophthora brassicae
GGAAAAGTTAACTGTTTTGATTGTGATATGGCGAAGATGAAAAGATTGTCCTTCAAGAAGACGACACCAAAGCGTGCTACGGAGCCGTTCATTATTGTGTTAATGGATTTGGGTTTTCTCTGGGTGCCCACACTGGAGGGCAACACGGTGTATCTGCACCTCATTGATGAAGGATCGCGATATCAGTGACTGTATGGACAGAAAACGAAGGAGGAAACTGCGGAGAAGCTAAAGTGCTTTCGAGATCTCGTTAGCGCTAAGCACCACAAATTAGTGAACGCGTTCCATTCGGACCAGGGATCGGAGTTTCTCAACCAGGATATGAGTACAATGTGTGCTGGTGAGTCGATCCAGATTTTCGCTCATCCCCATACGCCTGAAGATGTCTGTCTGATTGAGAAAGCGCATGACGTGCTGATGAATAAAGTCCGCTCCGTGCTGTATAGTTGCGGTCTTCCTGCAATATTGTGGGGAGAAGCGGCTAGCTACGTGATCGAGACTGTGAATCGAACCAGTACGAAGGGCAATGCAAATCAGGTGACGCCACATGAGAAGATGTTCGGGCCGAAGCCGAGCGTGCGTCATCTACGACCACTTGGCTGTCTAGCAATCAATTTTGTGGACAAAGTCTACCGTAGAGACAAGTTGTCGGTGAAAGGTGCACCAGCTAGCAATCAATTTTGTGGACAAAGTCTACCGTAGAGACAAGTTGTCGGTGAAAGGTGCACCAGCTCTGATGATCGGGTATGCTGCAAAGACTAAAGGTTATCGGCTTCTTGACTTGGAGGCCGGTGTCATAACTAATCGGGTATGCTGCAAAGACTAAAGGTTATCGGCTTCTTGACTTGGAGGCCGGTGTCATAACTGAACATCGACATGATAACGTGAAGTTCTACGAGGAAACTACGGTGGATAGGGAATATGTGGAGATACTTCTTAACGAAGCTTACCGGTTGAGAAGACGTCCAAACCTGGACAGTACGAAGCTCCCATTAGTACGATTTCCAGTAGTTGATGTGAACGAGTTGGATCGTAGCGATCGTGACTTAAGGCTTCGACGTTAATTGGGGATGGACGTATCACCAGAGACGGCGACTCCTCAAGAGCAGAAGGAGCAAGAGTCTGTTGAGACATCGGACAACGAAGAGAGTCTCGAAGAGAACCCCCCACCACGTAGGAAACGACACTTGCCTGTCGAAGTGAAAAATGCTAGAAGGTTGACTCGTACTCGGAAGAAGCCGACGCGACTGGAGGACTTCATGTCCACGGTGTTGAGCTCCGCGGCCTCGGCAACTGCGACTATGAAAATGAAAGTGCCAAAGTCTTGGAAAGAGATGATGCCTTCTTCGCGTAATGAGGAATGGCATGAAGCCACGAAGGAGGAGTTCTTGGCATAGCTCAAGAACGGCACTTGGGAACTAGTACCTAGACCGAAGAGCGCACACATTTTGAAGAACAAATGGGTCTGGACACTCAAGGAGAACGAGTTACGGGTACTGTGGTTCATACATTTTGAAGAACAAATGGGTCTGGACACTCAAGGAGAACGAGTTACGGGTACTGTGGTTCATAACTAGACTAGTGGTGCTCGGTTGCTACCAAATATGGGGAATTGATTTTGATGAACGGTTGTTCCAGTGGTAAGATTTGAGACTTTACGTCTTGTTTTCCTCTGGGCAGGGTTGACGAAAGCTGTAGTGAAGCAGTTTCACTTTGTCACTGCCTTCCTGAATGCACCAACCGAACGGATCATCTACATGGAGCAACCTGAGGGGTTTGTGAAGCGTGGTTACGAGGATTTTGTGTGCCTTCTGAAGAAGAGTATCTATGGACTGAGGCAGTCACCTCGCAACTGGAACAACACGCTGCATCTCGTGCTCATTGAGTTTGGCTTCTGCCAGAGCTACAAAGACGAAGGGTTGTACTGGATTCGGAATGAGGGCAGACTTGTCCTTCTACCAATCTATGTGGATGACATTCTGCTAGTTGGTAAGGAAGATGATGTGAATTTTGTTGACAGAACGCTGACGGAACGCTTCAAGATGAAGATTCTGGGTGATGTTAACTTTTTGCTTGGGCTTCAGATAAAGTATGAGCCAGAGACCCACGTCTCGTTCAAACAGACGAAATACATCCGGTACGCATTCCGATGGCAGTGGATGGAACAAAGCTACAAGATGCTAGTCCTGAAGATCATGATAAGTGTAAGAATCTGCCAAATAGGAGTCTTGTTGGGTGTCTACAGTATTTGGTAAGTGGGTCGCGCCCTGAACTGGCGACGGCTGTGCGGATCCTTAGTAAGTTCCTCAACACGTATGATGTTGCGCATTGGCGGGCTGCAAAGCGAGTGTTACTTACTTGATTGGAAGCCAGGGCTTGGGATTACATTTTGACTTTGTCAAGGCACGTCAATTTGAAAAGTTACGCGTTGAAGTTTATACAGATGCACATTTTGCGTCTGAAGGTGGAGATATGAAGTCAGTAAGTGGCTTTGCAGTGTTCTGCAATGAACAGTTGATCTCCGCGAGGTGCTGGAAGCAAGAGAACCTAGCTGAAAATACTTGTGAAGTCGAGCTGATTGCGGCTAGCACTGGTCTGTATGATGATGTCTGGCTAGAACAACTAGTGGACGAGCTGAACTTGGCAAGAGAATCCACGACACTGTACTGCGACTCGGCAAGTGCTCGTGAGTTGATGAAACATGCGGGAAAGCATCGCAGAACCAAACAGCTTAACCTAAAGGACCTCAAAATACATGACTACGTGAAAAAGTGGGGAGTCAAGATTGAACCCGTGTCATCGAAAGCGAATGTGGCTGATCTTTTGACCAAACCTCTTCCTCTGGATGCCTTCAGCGGTACAGAGAGATGATGGGAGTGCATATCGTGAAAACAAAAGCGATTGAAGGTCACTCGCAGAGTGCACCAACACAGCACAGTGAAGTGCAGAGTGTTTGGGAAGAAAACATCCCCGAAGCCGACGAGTCCAACAAAGAAGCTACTGAGCAGCAAAGTCAGGACCGTCGAGGAATCCTGGTTCGCTTCAAGAAGAGAGCCCGAACTAATTCGAAAAAAATGAATCGTCACGAAAAGTGACATTATGTTCTGGCAGTGTAGGCTGAAGCACCAGATGACAAGGAGACCATAATTATATGCAGAGAGTGTTTAGTGGCAAGAGTGAATCGAGGATTTAGTTATTGAAGATATTAACCCCCCCACGCTCAACCGTTGTATATTACAACATGCGATATCAGAACCCGTTATGGCCTTTTCATAACATGTTGTAAAATACTACATGTTAAAGACGTGAAATGCGCGCGGGTAGGTTCGAAAACAGCAAAGACCGAACATAAAATTGCAAAAACGGAGCCCGTAGGTTCGAAAACAGCAAAGACCGAACATAAAATTGCAAAAACGGAGCCCCGAATTGCAAAAAAGCCACATGATGCATTCGCGGATGTGCGATCAGATTTGCGACCCGACGCTGGAGTTAGTGGCTGCGAAGCCGCCATTTCAAGTCAGTCTTCAAAAAGAAACGAAAAGGACAAAGCTCGAGATGGCAGCGCGGCGTGAGACTAGGAATGCGCAGCACGCGTTCATGGCGCGTCTGTAATACAGGAGCTTGGCGGAGCGGCAGCGCCTCTCGAGGGAGCATCGCGCGTTCCTGAACGGCACTCGAGATCGAGATGCCGACTTCCCCGAGGACGAAACAGTGAACACGGCCATAATTCAGGGGAGAATGACAGCGAATGTACCACCAACGAGCGGAACGGTGCCAACACCGACGATTCCTGCAGTAGTAAGCGGAGGGGGCTCACGGCAGCGGCGAGCGAGGCGGAACCGACGAACAGGTAATCACGATTCCCTTGGTGTATATTGCTACATGTTTGATGTTGCTAATGGTGTATATTGGTGTTATGGATGGCAAGTAGATACTGCTGTTGTATTGAACAACGGGGGATAAAGGGCAGTCATTACTGCCGCAGCGAGCGTTGCGGGACAAACGGTATCCATTCCTGCTGCAACGAGCAAAGGACTTCTTCGACCACCACCACGTGGGAAAGATGCTTGTTATCTAGCTAGTGCCAAACGATTCAAGTCCAGACGTTTGGCGGAAGAAGCTTCAAAGAGCAAAGGGGAGGCTGGTAAGAAGAAGATGACGAAGAAACGAGAGGCAGAGATCCGAACGGAGAAGAAGAAGGCCAAAGAAACACGAGCCATCGCGCGGGTCACAATTGCATCGGCGGCGCGATCAGCCGCGAAGAAGACTGAACGGGAACGCATAGCTTCTGAAGAAGTGCGGGGAGGCCAAGCTCGCGATGAAGCGACCTCGCAACTTGACCTGCAACAGCGCGAGGTCGCCGCAAATAAGATGGGTGCCTCTACAACGGCGGGTAAGAGGAAGGCGTCGGCGAAGGCGACCGCCATCGAAAAGAGCAAGCGGAAGAAGACTAGTCCTCACGTCGCCGACGATGTGACAGCGAGAAGGCTGCGCAACTAAGGTACTATCCGATGGTGTATATCCAACATAAACTGATATGACTGATGCTGAATATGACGTGTTGTATTGGTACAGAGAACTGTTTGGTAGTAGTGACTCATCATCGGAGGGGGATGCTGTAACGGACACTCCACTGACGACGACCAGGACGCTCATTATGGATTCGTCTCATGGGAGCCAAGCGCTGATGAGGCTCCAAGCACACAGCCAACAGACGGAGACACACTCAATTCCGACGTTGAAGGTGATGTGGACTCGGACCCCTGGTTCACAGAAGTGGAGGCAGGTTTGCCGCCGGACGCTGCGGCCTATTTCGATGTCGAAGTAGACGGTGAGAGCGATGAAGGGCTGGACGGTGACGCACTTCTCAGCCGCGAGAAGAGGAAAGCGAGGCGACAACTGGAGAGAGAGCGACTGGTAGCTTGCAAAGACAAGGCTGACGCGAGACTGGGCAACTACTACGGCAAACTGGGATGCTTTGTCGAAGGAGGAAATGGAGGGCTTGCGCTTGACGAGGAGGCGCTGAAGCAAATGCGTGTTGACGGCTGGAATTTTGGTACGTTTGTCAAACTTATTAATGGTGTATATACAACATGAACTCACGTGACATGCTGTATGATAAACGTAGATTCTGAAACGTATCCAGAACAACCCGAGCCATATCCCGGCCTATATGATGGGGGTTCGGGCCAACAGCCGAAGTGCTTGAATTGGCTGAGTCGCCTCTGCATCTGTTCTTTTTCTTCATGCCGCCACGACTCTGGCAGAAAATTGCGACTGAGTCTGATCGCTACTACAAACAGCAGCTGAACGCACGCGTGGACCGCATGTACGAATCGTCACAGGCCCGCGGAGAAGACATCACAAGGAGACGAAGTCCTGCTGACAGAGACCAAGGCACACAAAAAGATCAGGCCCGAATACATTCTGCACTGTATTGGGTTGTTGCTGGCAAGGATACGGGCGAAGCGACATTTCACGAATCACTGGTCGACGAAGGCTGTTGGTGCTGTGCCGAAGGGCACGTTTGGGAGGTTTGTAAAGATGCAGAATCTACACTTCACGAACAACGCGGACGCGTGAGCGGAGACGGATCGTGCGTGGAAGAACCGCTTCAAAAGAATTATGCAGAATCTACACTTCACGAACAACGCGGACGCGAGAGCGGAGACGGATCGTGCGTGGAAGGTCAGGTCCGTCGTAGACACGTTGCAGCAAACCTTCGTGCGAGGATACAAGACGCCCCCAGTGCTTTCATTTGATGAAGTTATGATCCCGTCGCGCAGCCGCCACAATGTCACCCGTCCGTTCATGAAGGACAAGCCCCACAAATGGGGGACGAAGCTATTCATGACATGCTGTGCCAAGACTGCATATTGCCTACGGTACGTTGGAGGTGACCACTGCGGGCTCCATCTTGGACCCCGCAGATTTTGTTTTGGCTAAGTTGTACATGTTGTATGTTAACCGTACTAATATGTATTTATGATGTTTATACAACATGGTTAGGATTAAGATCTACTGTGGAACAGAACAACACACTGACTAGCTTGGAGGGGCGTCACCAACACAGTTTTCGGCAGACCCAAACTCAGGCCCTGCTGCAGTGTTACGGAACCTGCATCAAGTACTGCTCCCTACACGAGAAGGCGTGTTTCATTCTGTGGTCACAGACCGCTTTTGCACGTCTGTGTAGTTAGCGTTGCAGCTTTTGGCGCGCAATGTGTACTGTGTAGGAACAATCCAGACCAACAAGAAAGGCTTTCCTCCTGAGCTGTTCACCAAAGAAGCATCACTACCGGCGGGTGTGGCGCGCGGTTCAGCTAAGGTTGCTCTCGCGAAATGCTGTCCAAAGTTGCAAGTCATGCAGTGGTGGGACCGCCTTCCTGTCTATTTGTTGTCGACTGGGAGCAGCACAGCGGTCGAGACGTGCGGTGAGTGTTCGATGTTGCTATCTACGTTACGGAGTCTAATACGCTCATGTCTGATTTCTACAGGACGCCATGTTCCCGGTGGTCGGAGGATCAACATCCCCAGCCCCTCCGCAATGCGGGACTACCATCGCTGGATGGGTGGTGTGGACATTCATGACCAGCAGCTGCAACGCTATGCTTTGCAGTTTTGCGTGCGATTACGGAAGTATTACAAGACGATCTTCTTGGGTCTAGTCGACATGGCAATGATGAATTAGTTTATCGTCTACCGCGAGGCCCAGAAGCAACAAGGAAAGGCTCCGGCAGATCACGCAGTTTCTACAAGAGTTGCAGGATCAGCTGCTGCAGACTACGAAAGATGACTTCGTTGAAGAGGTATATACAACATGTTTGAGCTGAAATAATGTGGTATATCACTGATACTTTGCTTTGTTGTCTCAGTTTTTTTCACCGGGGCCATCGACATCAACAGATCAGGCGAGATCGAATTCTGCCGAACACAAGCTGTCTGAGTTCCCTGAGTGGGTGCAAATTCGAGAGGGATTTAGAAAGCGACCGCAGCATCAGTGCAATGTATGTTCAATTCGGAAAACAAAGGTTGGCCAGCGCAGTGCTACGAAATTCTACTGTGAAGCGTGCAGTGATGGAAACAAGCGGTACTTCTGGTTTTATTGACCTTTACTGGGCTTTTTGTCTAACATACACTTTGATACGGCGTATATCTGTGTGATCGTGTGCGCCCCGCCCATTACGCAAACAACAACATGACGTGCCATCAGATATGGCACATCAAATGGAAGAACGGCGAGGAGCGCCTACGGCCTCGCGTCGGCCGAGACATCCAGATGCGCGGACTGGGAAAGAAGCGCCTACGCCGTGCCTTGAACGCCGACGCTAACGAGGAGGTAGACACAATGTGACGCGGGCGACGGTGAGGAGGCAGATGACTGTGAGGACGCGGGCGACGCTGAGGAAACGGGTGACGGTGAAGAAGAAATCTCCGCTGTGACTCCTTCCTGTGAAGACGGGGGGGGTCTAGGGGTAACGAGTAAGGTCCGTTTTTGACTTTTGCAGTGATTGCTAACATGATGACATGCATAGTTGGCCCCTTGTCCATTTCAAATAAAAAGCCAAAATCAAATGCAATACATACACCATGTCTAAAGTACTTTAGCAGGCGTCGGCGTATTTTGCAGCATGTCCGGCACAAAGCCATGTGCACAATGTGAAATCTATCATGAGCGATCAGGTCATCTTCCCGCTGTTCATAAAACAATTTCGCACGTAAGACATGCAATACAATATCCTTGTTAAGCCTGCCTTTAACATGGTGTATTTAACAACATGTTAAGAGCAGGACGGGGCAGAATTTTGGCCATTTTTCGCCGTGGGCGCGGGGGAGGGGGGGGTTAACGATGCTATGTGTGTGGCAGTTTTGCAGATGAACCAGAAGCGGAGCGCCTCGGTGTTGATGCCGAGAAGAGAGTAAAAGAAACTGGTCGACTTCAACAATAAAATATGGGACGAGGACGCTGCCGTTAATTGAAACAGCACCAGCTTTAGCCGCACGCCGTTCATTCCAGAATCTGCGGACTCTCACTCACTCAATACACTCCTGGTGCTCAAGGCTGTTGTCTGCACCACGTTCAGTGTCAAGTGCTCTTAAGTCTTTGACTTTCACTTACAACGTAAGAGACCGTCGATCCGATCACTACGACGGCTAAGACATTTGATACTCGCTTCCTAATGCAAAATACCCAACAAAGCAGAATTTGAGTGTATAAGAGCGCAGCAGGATAGCCTCCGGATGAGGTCACCGGCAGGTCACACGACTACAGGTCAACTTCAATGCGTACGTGTTTTACTCAGCAGGTGTAAAATTAAAAAAAACAGACGGGGATTTGCGTTGACTTGCATTCCCGTTATTTGCATTCGGCCTTCCCGCTACAGTATTGGAGCGAATCCCGCAGCAATCCCTGACGGTTTTGGGCTCTGGCAGCTCGTCTAGCGTGCTCCGACTTACCGATTGGATTCACCGCTTCGGCCACAGGCTCCTGAACACACAAACGATGCTCTAACGCTTGCAATGCCTCGCAAAGTGACCAACTTGAAGCTCTTCGAGGCTCACGAAGGCCTCTCAAGCGAGCAAGGGGATGATGTTTGAATTGCAAAGCATTCTGTGTATGTTTTCAACAGATTCAACGGGACTTGTGCAATGGATCCAACGAAACTTTGTTTTAAATCCATCTCAGCAAACAGCATAATTATGCTTGTTTGAGTAAATATGAATCCGTTCGACAACGATCTTTGAGTTTTGGTTAAGAAACATCCGCACCCCCACGAGCCGTTCAGTCCGGTTTCCTCAGCTTTCCCCCCACTACCTCGACGACAGTGCTTCCATGAAGCTTGTATCGGGTGGACGTCGAGGTGGTAAGCAAAGCCAGCGTCCGCCGACACAAGTTACACGAGTTGCGCGCTCGCATCTTCGGAATCGCCCACCAGAGCCGCCGGATGAAGGTAATAATCACCTTGTATACAGAACCAGGGTTTTAACTAACTTGATGGACCTGTATACAGCTATACTTACACGCGGAGAATTAGATGAAGATTCAGCAGTGATGCCTGTCGACGCTGTGCAAATTCGCTCGAACACTTTAGCATTTTTACTGAACCCTGAAAGTATGGAATCTAGCTCGTCAGTGGATACAGAAATGCAACTACAAACTGATGTTTTGGATAACTTTGATGGTGACTACGATTTTCGTTTCGGAGAAGTTGACGATCAAAGTGCTGAAATATCAGCGACAGCGAAACCACCTTGGAGTCGAACTCTAACCGCTTAGTAGAAGAATTTAACGAAAGTCGGCGTTCGGGACGGACAAATCTTTGGATTGGAGGGTACGAATACACCGTTTCCAACACCAAGTAACACAAGATCTACTACAGATGCAGTCACAATCGCGGAGCGGACTGCAAAGGGGCATGCCATTTCGTGTTTAGTACCGAGACGTATACCAACTTTGTTCCGCATACATGTGGGCGATCCGCCGTTCCTTCTGAGAACACAATTTTACCTTCCAGTAGGCATTCGGATGTTTCCGAGCAAATAAAGCGAAACGTTGACCGCTTGTATGTCACAACCACTGCATCACGGAGTGTTATCTGGGATATTGTGAGGAGAAAATACTATGGAAATCCGGATACGAGCGTTTCTTTTAATGGTATAAGACGGGAGGATGTTCTACGGCGTGTTAATCGGGCACACCAAGAAAAATTTGGAGGATCCGTTTACAGTCAGATTGAGCCCCTCCTTGGTCACAAGTGCTCAATGAAGACGGTACGGCTTCCCAGACCAATTTCCTGTTGTTTCATTATTCTTAATTTGACAAGTCCAGCCAGAAACGCGAGCGATTAATAGGATGGGGCCATCCAATCTTGTTGAACATGCTCAAGCACAAGAAACAAATATATTCGTCGATGATACATTTATATATATATTATATATTATGTATACATATACCCATTTAGACAGATCGTTATCGCTATGTTAACAGCATATAGCGTGTGACAGGAGTTGACCTGGTAGTGATCTGACCTGGCGGTGACCTCTGTCGGGCTCTTCCGCGCAGCAGGTCTTGGAGTTCTGAGGCTCAATAGGATACTGCCTAGTACGCGTCAGAGGTCGAAAAAAATAGTGCAATTCAATAAATATTTGATTTTTCCACTAGAAATATTTATTATTGGAAGGTTCGTTTCCCAATACAATTTGATATTGTGCTCAATATTTACGTTAAATATAGGAAAAGTAGCGAAGGACAGACACGAACTTTCGTCGCGGGAAAAGCGCGATGACATCACAAATTGCCGTTGTGGCACTGCATATACGTCATCCAAAACGACTGGTTCTCTGAGACTCGCTGAGAGTTTCGCTGGGCATACCGGAGTGTCCATCCGGTTCATTATCGAACTTCCCCCAACCATAATCTCCAACAAGCAGCTCACCGGATTTTTCTTCGCCCCACTTGGACATGGCCTCTTTCTCTGCAACCTGTGCGGACACAACCGCAAGCAAGTGCCTGGGTCTGGCTACTCCAATCTTCTGGATGGGGCAGCACGAAGAGTTTGAGACCCAGTATGCATCAAGCGCGAGCAAGTCCAGGCGCTCCCTCCAGACGTTTGGATTTATCCCGGAGGAAGCCAGCCACCTGTTCCAGTGGATTCAATGGATTATCATGCGCAATATGCCGATCCACGAAGTCGAAGATGAACTCACTCGGGCCATGAGCAAGCTTCAACCGGTCACGGTGAAGGCGGTCAAGAAGTGCATGGTAGGGATCGCCATCAAGATCGGAAAGAAGCTGGAAGTTGAGCTCGGCGAACTCTTCGCAACAGGGATAGCTACAGGAACGCGATGCAGAGGAAGACGAGGAAGGCGTAGATATTGATAAATATATTTAAATCGCGGCAATATTTATTCTTTTTAGGCTCGGAATTGGAATATTTATAACTGCGTTCTTCAGGTGGAAATTCAATAAAAAAATGAATTGGCGGACCTCTCGTACGCGTGCCCTGCCTAGCTGCAGTTGCTGTGAATGCCATCGTTTGCCGGGTTCCCGAACTTTATAATGTTCCTTGTCTACAACCAGCTCCTGCACTTGAAGAGCGCAGCATCGCCGGTCAGTCGCCACGTCACGCGCAGTGCTACTTTACGGGAACGAGTGTTCATGTACCTGGTGTGTCTCATCCCGCCAGATCAACCAATCGACTGCCAGACTTCTTACAAGGCGCCACGCACGCGGTGCACGTGGTTTTCAATAAGATTTACAGTGGCAAGAAACCTCACGACATAATACAAGGCCCTACTTTGATGTAAGTGGCGAATAGGCACTGTATCGACAAGTGGACGGACAAAATGGACGCCCAGTGACAAGCGCTCGACCTGCAGACACGACGTTCAAGCTCGAGAGACTGCAGGTGCAGGACATCAGATTGGCGGAGGCAGAGTACGAGTACTCTGTCTAAAACAAACTGACGAGCGGTAGGACACTTTTGCTATCGATGGCTGATGGGATGCCGTTCGTGTATACCAGGCGACTTTGTTGAGAAACAAACACACTCCGCATACTCCTTCTCCGCCAAGCGCTTATGTATCACCTGTGTGAGCTGCGCTTTCTCAACTGTCATTTTTCCAAAACGTTGCGGCGTATTTTTTTTGTTAACTTGCAGCGCCAACATGTTGTAGTATCCATGGGCAGGGATGTTAAGTCTTCTTTTAATACTTTTTCTTTTATCTTCTTATATTGAAAAAGAACGTTGACCCTCCAACCCAAAATCTTTCTTTTGTCTTCTTATAATATAATATATTATAAGAAGATAAAATAATAATTTTGGGTTTGAGGGTCAACCTTCTTTTTATATTATATGTGCAGAAACAAATCAAAAATAAGTTGCTATCGTCTTTCATGCAAGATTCCTCGTCTCCTGCTCATAGACACACGTGCACGTTGTATTAGTAGTGGTTTAGCCGTGCCGAATGCAGTATGTGTTGAGCTCTAAAATACAGCAACATAATATGTTGCTGTATTTAGAGCAACAACAACCAGAAGTCCGCCAATACAGGATCATACTATATTGGATGGGATTCAACTCAATAATAAAATTTGCAATTTGTGCGATACAATAATAAATAGTGCCGCAATTTATATATTATTTATGATCGTTTCCCTGTTCTTCCTCTCCCATATGTCCCAGTAGGTAGTCCAGTAGAATGAAGGCTCGCCGATCGACGGTCCACATCGGCGATGTCGATGATGTGTTGAGGCAAGTCGACTGCCGGTTGCAATGTAGGCCGTGGTGGAGAGGAATTACCTTATCCAAGTGGATACCCACTCGGATTTACTTTCCTAACTTGAAAAACATAAATTGTTAACTAAATGTCACTTTACCGTTAGAGAGTTGGCATACACATTTGGTATTTTAAATCTTCAAGATGATTCCCACAGTGGCATCTCGGGTGGAGAATAACGAAATCGCACGTGCTTCAAGTGCGCCCTCAGGCTGAAGACTCCTGAAGAAAAAAACACCTCGCCCGGAAGCTCACGCATGACCGGCGTTACTGGCTGCACGCGATATGGCGAGGTATTTTGCAAGCAAATGCTATGGGCAAAATGCAGTGGGATTTTACTTGTTTAAGCAACGCCACTATCCCATGAGAAAATTCCAAGTGAATATTCACTTAGATAAGATAATTCCTCCGTGGTAGGGTAAAAGTATGATAGGCTAAGGCTAACTTTTGTGGTCGGTTAAGTACGAGTTGGAGCGAGTGGCTGAACCGTGGGTTTCCGATTCGAGCCAGCACGAAATCTCGAACATTCGCGGATTGGCCTGCCAAAGCTCAGAGCTCCAGAGACCAGCAAGAAACCAAGACCACCAGCTGAGCTCAGAGCTCCACGAAGACACGGCCAAGCCGTCAGTGAAGAAAGGTGCCTGTCGTCGCCTCTCGTCCGCCGACCCCAGGACGATCCAACCCGTCTGCGACTTCTATCCGCCGCTGCCACAGCCGCACTGTGCGACTCGTGTGCCCTGATGATCTCGTTGGTGAGTGGGATGGCCCTGTGTATGCCACCCTGGGTCGCGAGCCCATCTCCAAGCGAGGGTCTAACGACACATCATTCCTCGATTCCGACGGAGACACGCCGAGACCTACCTGGGAGGCCACACTGACGATCCTCCGCCACGACCAGCGCATCCAAGATTTGCCGTCATTTATGCGCGACCAGGTCGACGCAGTCCAGTTTATCCCGCACTGGCGATTGACAGAGCCCTCGTTGGACCTCAAGCACGAGCTCCTGGAGCGTCCGTTGCTATCAGTGTTCCGTTTCGTCCGGTTCTCTACGTATTTCGTCGCTGCCGCGCGCTGCGACACCAATTTTACCAGAGTGACGTCTGACGTCCACCTCTGCGGCTAAGTGATTGGCTACTCTGCGGCTTCGCGCCTGAGCCTCGTTGATGATATCGACCTTTTGATTGAGCCGAGTTCCGGGTTTGTCTGCCGTGTCGCAATTCGTCATTACACCGATGAGGTCTGCCGCGTCGTGGCGATCCCGCTTGAAGATGTCCGTGTCGCCCACATCACCCAGACTGAGTATCTGCTGGGCTATTACCATCGCTTGCCGGTAGGCACGACGCCGTCAGGCTGCGAGGCCACTTGGTCGGACGCTGTACACCCTGACCAATCAGCCCAAGCCATTACTCAGCGTATCACCGCCGAACTTGCAGTGCCTGGCACGCCTCCCGTTTCCACTGTGGATACCAGCACCAAGCCCATCGCCTACATCAGTCCCCGAGGAGAGAAGACATCGTCTACGATTGTGGCTTTTGTCCAGGACAAGAAACTGCCTCCGCGATTCATTGACGAAGGCGTTCCCGTCGGGGCTGACTCCTATTCACCAGATCTCCCCTTGTTGAGCCGAGAGGAGTCCATGCTCACGCCGGCGGACGTGTTCGTGGTACCGACCAGGTCAGACCAGCCCGTTCCCATACTCGCGATCAAGGGCGGGACTACATCTACGCCATCCGCTTCGGGTCCGGGACCCCTACCAGCGTCTGCACACCCAACCTCCAGTGTTCGAACCTACGACCCTGTGATCCAACATTTGTTTGGCCAACAGACGCAACTGATGAACCAATTGGCGATCTTATCGGCTTCCATTCTCCACCGATCCGACCACAGTGAACTGGAGCCTGCTGCACCGACCCCAAGTGCCGAGCTAGTCCCGGCCATGTC
>JAIKVB010001270.1:0-14184 GCA_024679045.1 Phytophthora brassicae
TAAGGCCATTGGGTACCGCACACCATAACCCATATACCGTTAGAATATCGGTATCTTAACACCCAGTAATAGCTCAGCACTGCCTTTCCCTCTGAAGACCTTTCGGTGTATCACTAACCCGTTCGTCACATTTTACAACACGACCAAGTCCGGATATATTGCGTCAAAACGAGATATGTTTTTTTGCCAGCTTCATCCGTCCTATAATTTCCTCATTTCCAACTTTTGCCTCTTCATCTTGACACTAACCCGTTCGTCACATTTTACAACACGACCAAGTCCGGATATAGTGCGTCAAAACGAGATATGTTTTTTTTGCCAGCTTCATCCGTCCTATAATTTCCTCATTTCCAACTTTTGCCTCTTCATCTTGACAATTTGAGCACAACACCAAGCCAAATGGCTCGTGTTCTCAAGCCTTTCAGCGTCGTCGTCGCGGCTGTGCTGTCTCTCAGCTTTGTATGCAAGAATGGCTTCATGGCAGTCGTCCGAGGCAACCTCACCCTTTGACGGACAGGCTGTGCCAATGGAAACGTAGCCCGTACCGATGCAGATTGCTACACGGGAGTCCGGGATCGAGTAGGTGGCGTAACCGAGGACAGACACGGATGCCGAATGGGTCATTGTATCAGGATCGACGTGGATTGTACCTACCCGAATGGTGAAGTTGTCGGGGGACGCCATATGCAGAGGAGACGCCATGCCCGAGAATGGAGAAGTCTGTTTCCTTGTACGGTGAAGTTGTCGGGGGACGCCATATCTGAGCACAGAGCAACCTGCTGACTCAAGTACTACATATACCGGTTCTGTGACGCCGAGCCGGGGGGGGCAACGCCAGAATACGCCAGCAGGAAAGGGTGTTAGAGTTGGAGAACGCAGGGCCTCAGTAACATAATACACCTCACCTTATTAAGGCTTCCTTTGAGCCACCACACCGAACGCTTACACGACTGCTCCGGTTGATGATGAGGAAGATGTCCACGGCACGGAAGCTCCTGTGACCCAAGCGGAAGAAGCGTATTAAAAGGACGGCAAGCGACATCAACTCGTTGATACGTAAGCTAGTAGTCATGCAGCATGACTACGCATGACTCATGCTTTAACCCCCCCGCTCCCAACCGTTGTATATTACAACATGCGATATCAGAACTCAAAATGGCCTTTTTCATATAAGATTAGATGAAAAAAGACCAATTATGAATGTTGATTGGATATGTCTTTACCTAAGACCAAGCCTAACTGCTGACAGCATCGAAGCTCAATAGCCTGCAACATAGCGATATCCTTTCCAGTCTCGTGGCGTCTCGAAGTTGTTGGATTTTAGCACCCCCATGAGATGTTTGCATGGTCCATCTTGTGGTCGGATTTGCTGCGCATGGGTGAGATAATGTCGAGCTTTTGGCCAGTCTCCACTAAGATAAGCTTCCACAGCGCTACCAGCAGCCTCCAGGAAAGCTGGTTCAAGACCTTCGCGAATTTCAAGATACTCGGGGTCGTTCTCAAAGTCGACGGCAACTTGAAGCCCCGTCGCTGGGTCGATCTTCGGAGTCCCGAACCCAATTTTCATGACGGTGACGTCGAAAGTGTATACCGTGATAGGCGTATCAACCCCTCGGATGCTCATGCGGTCCATTTTACGCAGAAAGCGACGAGCTCCAGGTGAGATTAGTGCGGCAAGCCAGTGTGAAATATTGATAGGCGTCATGAACATTTTCGATCCCGCTTCAAGACGATCGGCCATCTCCACGTGTGGAGAAATGTACGTGGCGTCGATCTTAAAGCGCGAGCCAATAGCTCCTTCAACAGCCCAACCCACGTGCATACCAAAGCCCATTTTAATCCGGAACGCTGGCCCAAAGCGCTTGACTACAGCTTCTCGCGTTAAGTACTCGGTCAGACAACCGTCCGTGTTGGCATTATCCAGATCAATTAGACACTTGATAAAGGCTGTGAGAGCGCTGTCTGCCATCTCAGTCGGTGTGATACGTCGCAGTTTGGTACCTGCTCCAGCGTTTGGAGGACACGTAATGGACTGGTTCACTTGAATTCGGTCCTCTTCGGTCGGAGCATCGGTAAACCGGGAAAAACACGCAAGTTCACCGTCGCAGATCTTCCACGACAAGAGGAACGCATCACCGACGTTCTTGTTGGCCATTCCATAGTACTGGTGCGTACCAGAGTGCATGATATCGCCTAGCTTGTTCACATACACCATGACCTCTTCCTGTAGACACTCGGTCGTGTCGGTAAACTGACGGATATCGCAGAAGCCGTAGATGGCCGTGATCTTCTTGCCCGGCAGCATGGGATCCAGATCTCCAGAGCCCATGTTCTTGCCGATGATATCCGCTCCAGCAGCACCGAAACCCACCTGCATAAGCCGACCGACCTTCGACAGCGTAAGCTCCAATAACGCGGTCTCAAATCCTTCTTCTTTCGCGTTTTTGCGGATTTGAGCGTCGTCGCCCGATGTCTGCACACTCGCCAGCGGGTTGTCCGCCAGCTTCTTCACTACGTCCATCATCCGCTCGATGGGGTCCAGGACGAGAATGCGGGCCGTACGCACGAAGGAAGTGGAAGCGGCGACCAGGACAATGATGATGAAGAAAGTCTTGAGAATGTTGAACGACGCTGAGGTCGAACTCGTGGTCGCAATGTCAAAAATTGCGATACTCACGCAGGAACTACTGGTATCTGCAGTGTCAATGGCGATAAAGTCGTTATTGAAACACCCGTAAGTTTTCACAATATTGACCTCCACATCTCGGTATTTGGCCGTCACATCAGCGTACGTTGGTAGTAATTTGTCCACAGACCAGTCGTTGGACGGGTTTACGGTCAAGTTGTGCTCAGCGTCCGGCGAGACCTGAAAGCGGAAACTCGTGATGTCCGCCAGGAGGTTCTCGTTCGTCACGTTGGTCATTTGTACGAACACCAGCATGCCGGCATCACGTACGTAGCCGAAGAGGAGACGCGCGTACTCGGTGGAGTTCTGTGCGCTGCCCTTGGTCATCCCTGAAGACACCAGCATGTGGATAATACGAAGACCATAGTCTTGATAACGGTAGTCCACCTGAGTGTAGCCTCCGTCAAAGACCGGTAACAACATGATAAGAAAGAGCACCAAGACCACAACACGCTGCACCGTCACCTCGCCCATTTTGCTGCCCACTTTGCTCTCCTTTAGTTGTTCGGTGGGCTCTTTGGACGAGTTCTTCCACTTCAAGATCTTCACGACGCGAAAGAGACGTACAGCACGCACGACGCGAACGATTCGACCGGCTTTACTGCCGGCTTTGGTGGCTTTGCTAGCCTTGATAGCGGACGAGCTGGTGTTGGTGCCGATGATCTGACTCCAAACCCAGCCGATGTCCGGCAGCACCGAGAAGGTGGCAATGAGGTCCAGTAAGAAGTAGAAGCTGAAGATGTAGCCTGGTTTGGCGTAGCAGGACGCGATGAACTCGAACGAAAAGAGCACAAGGCAAATGGTGGCCAACGAGAAGAATCCGTCGTCTGCTGAGATGGAGAAGACCGATAACCGAATATCGTCTCCAAACAGAGCGTACACTGTCACAATGAGCATCATGACAGTGAACCATTTCGAGTCGAGCAAAACGAGGACCGCACGCTTGCGAGCCTCGAGAAGAGCTGCTTGAGCCGGCGTGAGCGGCTTTTGGTTCCCAAAGAACGGGAATCTGCGTACAGCACGATTGGTACCGTTTAGTGACTGCAGTTTCTTGCTCGCTCCGACGTTGGTCGGGATTTTAGGCGTCAACGTGGCATCCGGATTCGGGCTTTTGAGCACCTCGGGGGATACGCGGTGGTGACCACTACCAGAGCCTCCGATCATGGTGTTTCTTGCTTCAGGACTGGAGAATTTGTAGGTTTTCTTTAATTTGTTTTAGCTTTGGCACGAAGGAAGAGTGAGCTCATGTACGTTGAGCAGGAAGGCAAGTCGTTTCAAACTCAACGGATTACCTGGATTTAGATGAGGAAATAGCTAAAATTAGCTTTGAGTTGATCGTAGCAAGATAGGATTTATAAACTTTAAACTCATTTTTTACGCATCATTTCAATAGTATGGCACGTTTTTCCTTTACGATAGGAATTTATGTAACGCAGTACAGTCGACTACCAAAGTGGTCTTCCCTGACGAATGTTCGCTTTAGTCGTTCGCCCTTTTGTTGCTAGCGGCTTGAAACAATGCGATGGCAAAGTGGGACCTTCACTTCTCAGTCAATTCGCGGCGATAAATGGTTTTGCTCTGGTGAAGATTCCAAGCAGCGCGTAAACGATCTCGACACGGTGCCAGCCGGTATCACACCATTGAAATCCACTCCTTTATTTGCATTGAATCGCTGCTGATGATGGGATGCCGACGTCCTATGGATACAGGTCATTATCGCGATTCGTCGCATCCTGCACCTATTTACTTGTGTGGCGTGCCGACACCCAGCACCCAGAATTCCGCTAAGAATGACAGTCAGTTTAAGCTCAGAACACTTGCAGTATCGCCGCCTTAAACCTTCCTCTGCTCTCTACAAATGCATTCATATTATATGTAAATAGAGGTGCCTTGGATCAGCGAAACCCTACGAGCATGTCGCAGTATGCTGTGAGCTTGATATTACGTAGCCGACTCAGTTCCGACTTGGCGCCAAAATCCTCCTCGATTATTCGTGTACTGCCAAAGATCATCTTTGCGCCACCAGCACTTTAGATCATGCTTGTCATAGAGACTTCATTTATTCCCTATCCCAACTTCGTTTCGTTAGTTTGTTGTTTCTCTCTCTCTCTGGCCTCGGTATCACTTGAAGCCGTCACGTGATTACTCAAGAGATACTTTCTTATTTAAGTAGTTTTGGCTTATGACCTACATTATTATAGTACATCATCTGTTATTACTAGACGTACAGTACTCGCAATACGATACGCGAGAGAACTAGAAGATGAACGCACAGCGCCCACGTTCTGCTCCTCTACTATTAATACCACAGCGCAATCTAATAAAGTTACTAATAAAATCGTTCGTGCAAAAACGTCAGAACTACTTAAATAAAATAACTCCATTGTCAGCCAATACACACATCTTGTACCACTACCCGACGTGCCAGTCATAATTTATACACTACCCTATCGCCCATCCTCTCCACGAAGCTCTTTAGCGCTTTATCGCTCACTTTGCAATCCACCAGCTCACGCACAAGTCTCCTAATGCCCACAAAAAGCAGCGCTATAAACTGCGGCGTGTGCGGCCAGGACATGGATCCGCGCGCGCCTTCCTTCCTTATCGAGTGCCACTTTTGCGGCCGTTGGCTTCACGGTGCTTGTGCCCAAATGAGCGAACAAGACGCACTCCTCGTGACTAAGTTCGCATGTCCGGCCTGTAGACAGCACCACGACAGCGTTAAGTACGGTGAGTTAAGTTTGAACTCTGTTGCTAAAACGTAGCTTTTAGTGACTTATTTGTTGTGATGTAGAGAATAATGGGCCATTTGACGCGCAAACACTGTCCTTCTCGCCGCTTCCTGTCCACCACCTCGGAAGTTATACGCAGCCTCGACACAAGAAGAGCTCGATCAGCTTCCGTCGTCTGCTGGGTGCTGCTGTATACGCTCGATCAGGCGTCCACCTCGTCCAGTATCAGGACGTACAGCCTCATTTCCTGCAACATCATGCATTAGAAGAGCCTGTGCTGCTAACAGGTAACAGCCACCGAGCTGCAGGTCTGGACGAGTCTTTTCCGTCTCTCGACGCAGCTTTTATCGCTAAATTATTAGCTGAAAACCACCAAGTACGAGCCACGGAGGTTGATACGCAAATGAGGCACGAGATAACGCCAGCAATGTGGCAGTCGCGAATCACTCGAACCCCTGACTTAAACCAGGACGAAGATGGCTCGTTATTGGTTAATGCAGAGTTTAAGTTGCTGCAAACGCCATTGCAACGGCAAGTTGCAGCACCAATAGCAGTAGCACAAGTGGATTGGAGTTATTTAGTGCCTCACGAGAGCACTGAAGCTCAATCAACCGGAAATCCAGCAGACGGCAACGTATTCGGAGCTTTTCTAGAGAGGAACGTTTATCTGGACTTCACCCTTGCTCCAATGGGTCAGTGTACGTGGCTTTCAGTGTCATCAGGTGAGCTTTGGGTGTACTTAATCCCTCCGACGGCAGTGAATTTGGACGCCTTTAGCCACTGGAAAAGTGATCCAAGCTTCGCGATGTGGCTTTCAGTGTCATCAGGTGAGTTTTGGGTGTATTTGATCCCTCCGACGGCAGTGAATTTGGACGCCTTTAGCCACTGGAAAAGTGATCCAAGCTTCGCGACTGCGTTTCTATCGGATCGAGTGGAGAAATGCATCAAGTGTGTGGTTAGTACAGGGAGTACGCTGCTTGTACCGGCTGGCTGGATGTTTGCGCGCTATGCGGGCGGCGTGCAAAGCTGCTCGGTCTTTCAGGGCTTTTTTGCTTGTACGGCAGCGATGGAGGCGCAACTCGACATCGTTTTGCGGAAATTCCAGAGTGATAGACTGATGCGATATTGGAGTGAGACGACTTGTGGCTGGTTGGCTGTGGATGTTAATGCTCAGCTCTGGACGGCAGTTTATTCCTATGTGCGTAAGCTACTAACAACCAGTAACGATGTCAATGAACGAGTGAGCGAACAGGACCGACGTGCGCTAACTAAAGCGCTGCCTCGTTTGCGAGAGTGGAGCTCGTTGCCGGCATCATTAGAGACAGTAAATGGCATCGCGTGGACCCCGAGCTCGGTACAAGAGGGCCAGAACATCGTGGGACGCCTGGAACAGGCGCTTGCTGCCACGTATATACCAAACCGCAACCTTGACAACTTCCAGCCGACTACTGGCTTACCAAGTGACAACAAACTGCCACCGATTTCGCCGAATGAAGCCAACTACATTTACTCAGTCGCGTCATTACCAGACACAGTGAGTGGATCTCCCTGGGACTCAACTAGTACTGGAGTTGACAATAATACTACATCGATGTGGTCGAACTATAACCCCATTCAGCAGGAGCACCTCTTACCGACATCGAACCAGCCATATCTTCATAGTGCTCCAAGTCTTCAACCACAGTCTTTTACTGGTGCGGAATACGGCTATTTACCAGCTTCAGGGCCTCCGCTAGATACCAATCAAGACTACATGGGGCCTCCCCTTCGTCTCGAAGGACTCAACTCGCTCTCACCATCAACGTCGTTAGAACTAGGAGCCACCGGATCACCACTGGTACCAGGACACAATTTCCAGCAACCTCGACTGGATAGTAATGGGAATTACGTGGATCTGCTGATGCGTCATCGAGCGTCCTGTCATCGTTGCGGTAATTTACGGAAGAAGAATGTACGGTGTCCCGTATGTCCCCACATTTTCTGTGCCAAATGTGCCGAGAAAATGATTCAAGAGCACGGAGACCGTATCTTTGAGAGCGGTTGTCCCGTATGTAAGGAGTTGTGTTGTTGCGGCAAGAACCGGACGACAAACTGTACACGAAAGTTCCACTGCTATAAGAAGTGTCCATCTACCAAACGACATGCAGCTGGATAAGTCTACAGATAATTGGCAATACCGGTAGTATTTACCGGTAACAACCAGTATTGCTCGGTATTTAGTTGCTGTTTCTATTGACCACTACGCTTAATGTGAGGTCGTAAAGCTGCAAGCGAGATGAGCAGCGCCTCCTCTGATCGAATTGTACGACTTCCTTGCTCGGGACAAGTGTTTACCCACATGTCGAAGAGTGTGTTCGAGTCTTCACCACTCACAGGCACCTTTTCATCTGCATCCACACACTCTTCAATACCCGCAACACCGCCAAAGACAATCAATGCGTGGCGGAACTTGGGCAGCGCGAAATCGGCATCATCGACCGCCACATTACCACGCTCAGAAGTGCCGACTTTGAGGTCGTAACCTCCTGGGAACGGACTGTCGGTCCAGACGTTGCTAAGCGAAGATGCAAAGCGAGTCGTGTAGCCCCAGTACACACCAAGCTGCTCACGAGGTTCAGCAGACGATACGAGCTTCCCCACCACTAGAACAAACGAAAATCAGTCTTCCAAGCCAAATTATCTTACCAACAGACAACCACGTACTCTTTTTCTTAAACTCCTTGGACGCCTCATCGATCTTCACGGTGACGCGGATACCAGGTGTGATGCGTTTGTCCACTACGACTTCACGCTGAAGACCCACGTACACATGCGATCCTTCCTTGTCCTTCAAAGGTCTGTCCGTCACGACACCTTCGCGGTACACACTCCACTCTTGCGCACGCAGGTGGTGCGGGCAATCCAGCGGGTTCAAGAGTCCAGCACAGCTCAGATCCGTGTGCATGGGGAACAAAGCACGACGCAAGTACTGCGGCGTCTCTAAATACTGTAAGATACGCGCCATAAAGACGTGGCAGTCGTGTGCACGTTTCTTGGGCGCGCCAGTGCCCGCGTTAGCACCCAATTGGTCATCAAACACGACGATCTCGTCCACTTGGAATACCACAGCGGCACGAGCCACTTGGCCAGCCAAATACGTTTTCAGCTCCTTGGTCTGTGCATTGTCAAGGATGGAGCCTGGGATGGCCATACTCAGCGTATAGGAGCGTCCTTTGGCCGCCCTTTCAGTGGCCAATTGGTCCTTCTTTTGCTGCTGCTTTTCGGCTTCTCGGACTACTTTCTCCTCCGCTTTGCGCTTCTTGCGGGCCTCGCGTTTCAGTCGCTGAGCTTCTTCCGGGTCACTTGTGTCCTCTGCAGGGCGTTTCTTACCAGAAACTTCATCGGTGGTCTCGGGTTCAGCTTCTGTAGCGGGTTTCTTGACCTTCTTGACCTTACGCACAGGCTTGACGGCAGTCACGACCGCTTGGTGCAACGTTGAGAGCTCGTCGTCGCTGGACTCGCTGCTGATCATGACGCTTGGAGATGTGGACGAGCAGTTACTGGAGACTAGCCACTGACGATTTTCAACCAATGACAAGGCGCAAGCAAAAACATACTTAAGTATTATAATAACCTTAGCTCACAAATTGTCCTACCGGTGGGCTTTTTGTCCCACCGGTGGGACAAGGTTTATGAACCTTAGCTCACAAATTGTCCTACCGGTGGGCTTTTTGTCCCACCGGTGGGACAAGGTTTATGATCATTAGTGTGTGTCTCCTACGATATTTTATGGAATTTTGTTGGCATCATTTAAAACAGTAATACTGTGTGTTTTCTCCGCCGAAAGAAGGAAACAATCGGAGTCGCGAGTCGCGAGATATGACCAGAAACAAAAGCTCCTTCATTTTTGTCATGTTTTCTCCTAAAAAACGTCTTTATAATAGTAACACTCTTAAAACCGATGAACGATACCTATATAAAATTGCGACCAACCCCTTTAAAATACCTCCAGTATAACGTTTTTTTCAAAAACACGACATGAGGTAGGGTTTACTATTTGAAGCGATGTCATGGCTTTAGAAAGTGAAAAGCGTTAAAATTGCGAAAGTTATTGATGATTTAAACACGAAAACACAGAATGTTGTACTTTCTATGAAAATAGATCTGGTTAAAGTATGTCCTACCGGTGGGCTTTTTCGCTGTCGAGCTAAGGTTAAAAGCTACAGTTATTAACACATTGCCGGTATTGTTGTTGGTACTGTACCCGCAGAGAAGATGAAGTTTGCCGCCACCCAACCTTTACATGTATATTCGTTTTCGTTTTTCAGTGAGGTACATTGATGTCACTTAGTTATCTAACGCCATCCTATGTCCGTTCTAACCTCCGCCAAAACCTTTACATGTACAGCTCTCAGCATGGAACAACCCCAAAAATCAAAATGTTACCGTCTTGGCAACTCTTTCATCTCATTCTGCGCCGTTCGGGTCCTCATGATATCATTCCTGAGAGGACACAGAATGCGTCCTCAGGCTCTCCGAGCTACGTAGCGTAGGTGCCATAGTTCGTAGAGTAGGAAGTAGTTAACGTAAGTATAAAACACTTGAAGTGCCGGGCAAACTACCACGACAGGACCAGCGTGTTCTGGTGTGGGAAGCTCTTCTCTTATTCACTTGCTCGCTGAGCCGCAAATATAATTCTGTGAAAGAGAGAGAGAGAGTTCTCACACCATAGCACGCCGTTCCGCAAGTTGTTATTCTCTCATAATAACTCTAAGCTTAACAATACAAACCGCAGTATCCTTGGTGCGCTGCACCATCTCGGCTGCTCTCAGCCAGCGAAGTCTTCACGCATACAAAGTCCTTGGTAGAAGCCAGTGACAGCTTCAGTAGCACGGCAGGACTTTGGAGATCCGATCAGCCTCTGGGCTACTCGATCCGGCAGGATTGGTGATTGTGGCCGGGCTTTGGCGTCTGTGCCGGCCATGACCGCAATGAACAGCTCTCAGGATACGCGGAGCTCTGCTGAAGCACCGTGTAGACTCACAGGCTCTGCTGGAGCACCATATAATCTCACAATTCCTTCCCACCAAACACAACGGCGGGCAGGTAAGGACAGGCAAACGTTCGAGTCCCGAAAGGAGTCTTTGCAGCTTTTGTACCTGTATCTGATGGTTATTTGGACCGAATTCAGTGCACGCGAGAATTGGTCTTCTGAAAAGTCTTGTATGGGTTTGAACCGGATGTTTAGTTTATCTTTTACAAATTTTGGTCGCTACAAATGTTAACTGGTTTCCACTTGATCTATCTTCTTGCCCCTACTCCCAAGCATCGTGTTATCGCTGGCATCCAATTACATCGTGCAGCGGGCCAATCGGTCCGGGTTCCGCATGGTCTGGTCGAACTTGCCTTCACCTGAAGTTTCTAAGCAAAGCAGCAGAAAACCCACCCGTTTCCGTTTAGTGCATCGTTTTTTTTCGTTTTTCAGTGAGGTACATTGATGTCACTTAGTTATCTAACGCCATCCTATGTCCGTTCTAACCTCCGCCCATTCGTCACAGGTTAGCGCTTCCCGGCCCAAGCATTCGCTTCACCGTGTCACGCCGGCGTCTTAGGGACAGTCGGCTGCGGAGTCCTCTTGCTCCGCATCTGCCTTGGTATGTGCCCACAGAGCCACATCTCGTTCAAACGCTCAGTCCGCGCGTCCCCATCTTTCCGGGTTTATTACCCCGCCACTGACGCCAGTTTGTACGCTCGTGCCTGAGCTGTTGTCATCAGAACTGGCCGGTCATCGCCTACCTGCCGACTATAAAGCTAGCGTTCTGATTCAGGCCACAATGAGTTACATATTCACTTCCAGCGGAGCAGCTACGTACCGGTACAAAGTAGACAATCTCGTTTAAGTAAACTGCCGATACAAGATCGAAAACAATTTGATGCGGTCGTACCGTCTCGTTCAAGTTATAAACCTTATCTACAACTCGGAATTTGATAGGCAAAGGGTCTAGACTTGAATGTATAAGGCTTTCTAAGCATACTTACATCACATTTATCATTGCTAGCGACTCTTCTATGTGTGTCGAGTGCCGCTGATTGGTATGAGCCTTAGTTCAGATATTCCTGATTAATAATGATTTTCCAGTATCTATGAGAGTAAAGAGTTGTTACAGTACTAGGTCATAATTCCCAAATCTGAATCGTGAAGCTTGACTTGTTGTTTGTATGCCGCACATGTGACAATATACTGATATTGGACCCGTTATTATTATTGTCACCGCTCATATTGCAATCATTACTACGGGTGTTGCTGCCTCAGAATACAATATATACTGTGTTGTCCGACTGCCGAAAATAGCATTTTATTAAATAATACATTATTTCGATAAAACTAATCTATTTTCCACTTTCGCCAGATTATTTTTGGCGTTAACTTGCTTTCACTATGTTATTATTATTTCTACCCAATTATTTTATTGCCGTTTTTGTAGCCAATACTATTGTCACTATGAGCCTGTATAGTACTGCACTGTATTGTCTATATGAGATTATACTGCACTGTATTGTCTATATGAGATTATTATAGTATTCAGTTTTTTTTAACTGAAAATGCAGTGCCTGCTATTTTTAGACATCCATATCATCGTCTGACTCAACCTCCGTCTAGAACGCACGCACCACCCGACGGTATTGGAATTACTGTAGAACGCAAATAACTCGAAGCGACCCATTGATTGGTTGACCGTTACCGTATTCGAGATCTCCTACTTCAGACCCGAGTTTCTTGAAGTTGTGGAGTTGTAAATCGAACACGAGATGTACAGGTACCGATGCATTTATGTACGCTGTGAAATGTTTCCATTTTATATTATCAATTTTAATAACCCCCTCCTTTCTCAATGAATTAAATCACAAATTAAATGCTGCTCTAGCGGGCGAGGCAAATTTGTTGACGCATTCATCTTCCGGTCGTTGCAGTGCAGAACGCAACATGTCTCGCACTTCTCCGATTGTAGTAAATTTAGCGTTTTTTTAAGTTTATCTGAGCTGGTGTGAGAGAAGGATAAAAGTGGCGTACAGTCATGTGCATTTTGTCTTTTGAAACGAACACGGCGTGGTACTCAATGACATCGCGCTTGTGGAGATAAGATATCGCGACGCGCTTGAACTGCTTGGGCCCTTTGCTAGTTGGCGTCGTCTCCTGCGGCCTCTTTGCGGCCCTAGTGTGCGCGTCATGGCACTTTTCTTGCAATGAAACACCCCGTTCTTTGCCCTCGTGGACTATCTATATGGTCTGAATTAGGAGATCTCAACTAGTGACGTGATGTATCGAAGCGTTCTGATTGGCTAAGGTGTGGTCTGAATTAGGAGATCTCTCTGAAGTAGGAGATCTCGAATACGGTATACGCATGATACCGTAATAATGCGGTAAGTCCTACAAGTTGGGACAATATTTGTTACTGGGGACAATATTTGTTGGTAAATTTGCGTTTACCGGTACTGTTACTGTTAGGTATGCTGAAGAATAAAATGCTTCATTTTATTCTTACTCTTCGTTAATTAAATTCGCTTTCGAACATTATTGTGTCACACGGCGTGCTAAGTCAATGATGTCAATCGTGAGGTTGTCCGGCCACCCTGCTGGCAGCGGCGCGTGCGCAACCCCTCCCCTCGACACAAGGGCTACTTCATGAGCTTGTGCACGGACGGTCCAAAGTCGGAATGCGTGACGATCGGCCATATGCGGAAAAGCAGGGTTGGGAGCGTCTCCAACATCGTAGAATTCGTAGGACCAGCTATTTAGTTGGTCTGCCATCTTGACGCACAATATGTACTGCACACCAATGCGCTGACGGTACGCATGAATCTTTCTGTGAACCGATGGCCACGTTTGGGTGTTCAGGACTTCGACAATCACCGTCCTCTAGTCATCGAAGTCGATACCTTGCGGCGCTTGAACACCGGGCACATCGCGGTATGGGCGACACGAAAAGTCAGGTTGACAAGTTATGAGTCGACCGTTGGGGCCAGGCCCAGTAATGTCCGCCGCTCCCGCGCCGCTGCACTCTATAGGAAAGCACCGGCCAATATACCAAACGGCGCATTCGTGAGTACGGCTCAGTGGATACTCCACGACCCAAACCTTGTCGTCATCCCATACAAGCTGCCGGAGCTGGAGACCACGAGGAAGTTTCTCCAGCTGTGCGAATTTGTTCCACGTCTCCAAGGGGATACGCTCCGCGATAAGCATCTCAGCCTCGTCGTCACCGTCTTGTTTGGAGTTTCGACGAGTGTCAAGGTCAGCGAGCTCGAGCGCGCGACGCAGCCTGTCCATGGCGTCTCTCACCGCTGCAGTGCCTTGTCGTCTGGTTGAGACGATTGAAGAAGTCCTCGTCGTGTCCCAGTCTGATGACGAGAGCATTGTCACTGGGCTTAAGCGGAGTAAATCGTAGAATGAAAAAGTTGGTGATCTTGGTTTGCTCTTAATATTCGTGATGAAAGGAAACACCAGAATCTGGTGTTTCCTGGTGACCAGATTCAAAGGAAACTTGTTTCGGCAAGGTTGGGGTTCCCTTTGACAATTTACAGTACATATCAGGCACGCAGATTACTGTATGATCTCAAAAGACGCGAATTGAACTCATTTTTCACACTCCATAAAGCCGCGTCCTGGGGTTTGACTACGACTTCTTCAATTGTCTCAATCAGACGACAAGGCACTGAAGCGGTGAGAGACGCCATGGACAGAATGCGTCGCGCCGTAACGTACGGGATAAGGGTACAGTATTCGCC
>JAIKVB010001271.1:0-14182 GCA_024679045.1 Phytophthora brassicae
CTTTGGAGCTTCAAGTGATTCCACAATATCTCATCTGCTTGAGCCTTAGGTCGAGTACGAAGCTCATCTCGTTCATATTGAAATCGAATTCTCGCTTGCTTTTCAATCTCCGCGTCGTGTTGGCGCTCATTATCACGAACCAGCTTCTCCTCCAGTAAACGCTTCTTCTCCGTTTTAAACACTTTCCTGCTCTCTGCATAAATTCGCTGGTACTCGAGGACTTGAGCACGTTGAACGCGCTCTTCGTCTCTTTTTCGAGTTTCTAAAACTTGTACTTGGTCCATCAGTTCTTGTTGCGATGCTCGACGTGCTCGAAGTGGTGATTCCATGACGATTTTCTTCCGTGTGATGGCTACAGGTATAGCAGAAGATGAAGAAGTTCCAGTGGGGGCTGGTTGAGGAGATTTCCAGCTGCGGCGTGGGAAAAAAGTCGTAATGTTTAGTATTGACGGTAGGCGCGTCGAACAAGACGCTGCTTCTTGATGAAATGGGAAATCTTGTGGTAAAGTGTCATCTTGGATACGTTTGGTGCTTGAAACCGGGTAAGTTTCTGTACTTGAAGGCATTTCGACTAAATCGGCGACTCTAAGCTCACTTTGAGCGCTAGTGGACTGTGAAGACACCTCAACACTCGATGGAAGCAGCGCCAGCGATTCAGAGTTCACGACAACGGTTTCCGTCATCGACGGTTGAGTTTTAGCTTTTGTCTGAATGGTTTTCTCCTCTATATCTTCACTTGGTGTTGTAAACTCAGACCCTTGAGATTCATCCTCCTTCGCTATTGTTGTGGTCGAGCTAGATGGAATCTCCAAGTTTTCAAGCTGTTCTTCTACCAAAACTGCTACAGCAGGAATACTTCCAATCTCAACAGTAAATGTGGGAGTCGTTTCCTGTTCTTCAATTTCCGTTAGTGTGGAAGAGCTAGGGATAATGTCCGTATCGTAATGTTCTCCTGGTAAATCTGCCAAGATAGATGAACTACTTCCAGGGGTAAAATCCATCATTTCAGTGTGTTTGGCGTCGTTTTGCTCTTCTCGCTCACGTTTCATCCGCCGACGCGCAATAAAGCAACGTATCAAACATTGAAGTGTTAACGCAGCAAACTCGATACTAGGAAGATCGTCCGACATTTCGTCTGCAACGACCACAATCGTTTGTTCTCTCTCCAAATCAGAATGTTCGTTAATCTCTGACGTCGCAACGTTCAAAGCACTGAGCTCAGGCACAGCTTCATCCACTTCAAAGTGGCTATCAACTCTAGCAGTCTCCACATTCGCTTCAATCTCCATCTCACCTTCATCAGGTGCTTTCACGTGTTCTTCAATCCCATCTTCAGTCACATTAACCTCAGTCGCCAAGTCAATGCCTTGTACAGTGTTTGCGCTTATCTCAGCAGCTAAGACATCCAAACCACCAGGTAGTAGCTTAACTCCAGTAGACGCAGTACTTTCCTCGTCAACATCCTTGTGTTGGGCCTCTTCCGTGTCAATTGCCGGCTCCTCGTTGTTATCCTCTGCTTCCTCACTTGGAGAAATTTCAGCGTCGTTGTCGTCTTTAGCCTTAATTTCATCGATTACTCCATCTACTTTAAGAAATTCATCAGCATTTACCACTGGAACCTCCTCATCGCCGGCTTTCTGAACGATTTCTGCGGTCAAGACGTCAACTGTAGGTACTGGGTCCAAGCTCGACGAAGCTACACGTTCCTCCGCAGTTCGAGGTCGCCTAACTGCAGCAGAAGACGGACGTGAAGATCGTGAAGAGTTTGGAATACTCGAAGCTGAACCAGTTCCTGTTGAACGTCCCGTTCGTAGTGCGAGTTGCTCTTGAGTTGGTGTGCGAACAAGCACAAGCCTACTGGAGTTTACTGGTGTATTGGAGACGGCAGCTATAGCTTGTCGAACTTTCTCTTCGAACTCTGGAGTGATCGCAGCTTTCATCCAACCAGCTGCAATCACTTCCGCATTCAAACTCGCATTCTCGCTGACTTCAGAAACAACAGGAGCTTCAGACTTTGAACCATTCTCACTCCTAGCTGGAGTTTCTTGACTACGATCTTGCTGGTCGTGATGAAAGCGTAAGAACTCTTCCGGTGGATCCCATAGACAATCGCCTGTAATGTGGTTATAGTAGTAAGGTTCTCCATTATCTTCATTTACAAACATCATCCAGGGACAGGAATGATTGTCTGCTATAGTATGATCCAAAGATTGCAGTACTTCACTTGCCTCTCGCTGCTCAACAACTGTAGCCATTTCTTCTGATTCGTCTTCCTCGTCACTTTCTCCACTGAGCAACCGATTTAACTCGACCATTTGTTCAGCAGTTGAAGGTCTTCTACCTCGATCTCCTGTTAATGTTAAAGTGTCAGTGTCAGAAGAATCCAAGACTCCATTCAGCTGTTCATCTGGTGGTGTCCACATCGTCTCCATCGTCTCGGTATTTAAAAAGTAAACTCGACCGTTGTCGTCGAAAGCTTGAGTCCAAGGATGAGGAAGTTCTTCAACACTAGGCAACTCTTCAGAATCTACAAGATGTGGTGGTTCCCATGACGTCTCCCCTGTCAATACATTCCAGTAGTAAATCTGGCCACTAGCATCGTCATGCCGTTCTTCCCAGTCAATCCCCACAGCGCTATCCTCAACGTCCATTATTGACCAAGAGACGCCTCAACCTGATCTAAATCTGCTATAAATCTTGGTTTTATATCAATTATTCTCTCAAAAACCCTCTATTACCACAGAAACATAGCAAGTGAGTTTCAAAAGGAACACAATCTCGTACTTTTTGAAAACAGTTCCCAGGTCGATCTACTGCTAATCTTAAGGACGTCAAAGCGCTGCTAAACCAAAACTAAAATCCTTCTCATTTGGCCTCCAGCTCCGCAACCAGCTTGTCGTCCTTCTCCTGTCGGCGACGACGCACGTCGTGGTTAAATATGCGCGCAATATTCACCTCAGTAGTAATGATCTGGTCGCGTAAAAACGACAGATCTTCCTCAATTTGGAGCAATATTCACCTCAGTAGTAATGATCTGGTCGCGTAAAAACGACAGATCTTCCTCAATTTGGACCTAAAAACAACAAAAATCATCACTTAGAGGTCATTTTCTTCGCACAAAAACTGTATCAATAGCTCTGCCTACCAGCTTCTCCGTAGCCGGCAATATTCACCTCAGTAGTAATGATCTGGTCGCGTAAAAACGACAGATCTTCCTCAATTTGGGCCTAAAAACAAACACTTAGAGGTCATTTTCTTCGCACAAAAACTGTATCAGTAGCTCTGCCTACCAGCTTCTCCGTAGCTGTAGCCACATTCTTCTCCAGCAGCTCCAGAGCCTCTTCGTACGGGTACTCGACCATCACTTGAGCTCCCAGCCAGATACAAACCTTGCCCACGGAACAGTCCACTGACGCTTTAGCGTACACATTATCAGCCAAGTTGAACTGCGTAGTAAGCGTCTCGCCTTCATCTCGCTTAGCCAGTAGGTGTCGCACCATATCCAAGTCTTTCTGAGTGTCTGGGATCTTGCGCTTAAAAGTCTCGCGGTTCTTCTGTAGACTCGTCTCCATGAATTTGTACTTGCTGTACATTTGCTGCAGAGAACCCACAAGTGGCTCGATATTGTCCACTCCAGCGGCCGTCATAAAAGTATCAACGGAATCCTGTTATTGTCAATTAAATTAATTGGAATTAAAAAATATGATGGAAACAATTAGAAAATAAGTTATAATAAGTATCAACGGAATCCTGTTATTGTCAATTAAATTAATTGGAATTAAAAAATATGATGGAAATAATTAGAAAATGAGTTAGATTCCACTTGAGAAGGGAGAAAACGCACCACGAAGACGGCAGATGGGATGCCGCGCGGGTTACGCTCGCCCATGATGGTGGCGTTGAGGCGGGCGAGCGCCTCAGGACTCTCAAGGCCCGTGGATGCGGAAGCAGAGCTGGTCATCTTTTAATGACGATGCGGGGCTAATGGCTGGTATCAAAGGTGAGATCGTACTTAGATCGGATTATGTAAGATACACTACTTTGGAACAGTCATACGGTAACATGATAAATGGAACTTGAAGTGCAATATTTGCCTCATGGACACATTTAATGATCTCTCCGAAACGCCACCCGGTGCCTCCTTCAGTCGCTTTTTCTCGATGAATAATGAAAACATGTCGACGGATGAGGTACAAAAGTGCGAAGATAAGCAAGAACTGCAGTCGCATATAGTGGAGATCGAGAACACTGTACCATCACCTCTCAAGCGTCAACAGGTCACCAGACGACTAAGCGTTCTAGGACGCAACCCATTCACACAAGCCCACATTTACACCACAGCCACACTTACAAGTCTTCGTCTTTCAGATATTGAGGCGATTCGTGAGTTCAAGCACATTCAGGTATGAAAACTTGGAGACTTTAAAGGAAATCGCTTCTAACTTGCTCTGTTGACAGCACTTGGTGTGCAACCAAAACGAGCTCGAGTCTCTGACTCCGTTGCGGTATGTTCCGCTGCTGCTCACTTTAAACGCTGAAGAGAATCACTTGACTCAAGTTCTGGACTTTGAGGTACCAAAGTGCTGTTCAGACAACGCTTGGGTAGATGGTGCTCGCTGGATTGGATCGGTATTACGGAAGGCAAACCTTAGCAAGAACCAGATCGTGTCGATGCCTCATCATGAACTCGCAGATACCCACCCGTTCTTACTGGAGCTTCGGCTGACACATAACGCAATTCAAGAGATTTCGGGCGTAAGTCAGCTTCGTTTCTTGCGACTACTGGACCTCTCACACAACTGCTTGACGTCTATGAGTGGGTTAGTACCTGGTGACGAATCTCGTGGGCTTCAAGCTCTAGAGTCGCTAATACTGAGTCACAACCAGCTCTCGGGTATTCATGCTGGGGTGGCTTTACTACCACGATTAACTCACTTGAATGTTGCTTACAATCAGCTTGAAACGCTGTCGAGCATTGGGGTAAGCGCTTATCTATGTAAAACTTTACCTTGTGTTTGATCTTGACACTTGTGGTTATCATATAGGAATGTATGCGTCTGCAGCGACTTGAGCTCGCACATAACCACGTGGCAAACATCAACGAGTTGAATTGCTTGGCCAATCTCCGTTACCTTGGGCAGCTCTCACTATATGGATGTCCGTTGGTGGAAGCTCAGAGCTCGCGAGTATTTTATCGCGCTCGAGTACTCCGACGACTGCTACAACTTGAGAAATTGGACGATGAGCAAGTGACGTCAAAGGAGAAAGTGAAGGCGCTCGTGATGCACGGCAGTGATCTGGAAGCTCGACGACAGGTGGCAGCCAAGTACCTTCCAGGACAAGAGTTTACCGACTTCCTGTACGTTGTAGCCACTACACCATGAGTTGATGTAGCTACCAGTAACAACTAATTAATGCTTGGACGTAGACCTCCACTCGATTTCGAAGACGACGGACAACTCGAACTTCCACTTCGCCAGACGCCGTCAATGGACCCATCGGACGGATAATGGAGGAAGAAGAAGGTGTTGGGATCTAGCTACTTAAGGTATATATAGTCTCTAATAGTTGTTTTATTAACGAACAACAGTGACGAGATACCAGACTATGCGGTTTCATTGCTCTCTTAGTCCTGAAGTTAAACAAAGGCGATGGTGACTTCATTGCATCATCTTGCGAAACGGGTCTCGAAACCTGCACTAATAATACCAAAACCTATTGACGTGAATCTCCACTTTATGGTGACTTCATTGCATCATCTTGCGAAACGGGTCTCGAAACCTGCACTAATAATACCAAAAACTATTGACGTGAATCTCCACTTTATAGAGCAATTAGGCCAAGTCTTGTGTGCTGCGAGAGCGAGTTAAGTACCAGTACGAATCACTCCAAACTCCTCACATTACCCACCCATACGTTATGGCTACTGAAGTATCCAGCAAAGACACGACTCTACCATCGTCGCAGTCTCGACTACCATTGCGTAATCATGTCCGTGAAAGGTCGTGTAACTTCCATGTAGCCATGTTCTTAGCCAATGAGAAGCGTCTAAAGGTCCTTAGCCCTCTATAGGAAAAGGTGCGGAAAATAAAGCGCCATCGCAGTGAGTGCGGTTATTTCCTCATCTCAACGTCGCCCCTTACTTGGCTCTTCTAAGGATGTCAGCGCCGCGACGAGCGCTGCGTCCTCCAAGTCCTGAAATGAGTGTCACTAGTCCGCAGTATCAAGAAGTGACGACGCCCACACACGAGCACGAACTTCTGCGCAGTCGCAGTCATTCGCACGCGCTTTCAGTCATTTTGGGGGTAAATGGCCGCGTTTCCGGCTCCACTTCCGAGTGGCGGTCATCCAGTCAACTGCAACTGGCTGCGCAACTCCCAGAGCCGCCACAAAAAACGGAGCTGCCCGTACGACTCGCCAAGTGGAGACGTTGCCGTCGTCGCTGGCGTCGCTTTCTCTTCTGGTTTGGAGCTTTCGCGCTCTTCTTTGCGTGTTTTGCACTGACTTTGGCAGCGCCTGAACATGTGCAAACTCTTGCGCCAATTGCGCTAGGTGCAACGCTTAGTCTCCTGTCAACGCTGCTGGTTCTCGTCTCTTTTGCACGACGTAGAAGACTGAGACGAAGACCCAACGAGTTACTCGCGTATGTGGCGCTTAGTGAGTTCGCTACGTAGAAGACTGAGACGAAGACCCAACGAGTTACTCGCGTATGTGGCGCTTAGTGAGTTCGCTTTAGCTTCACTCACGCTCGTCCACGTACTCACCATGTGCAGTACAGAGAGTGGAGCGTGTCGTCCCATGGATGTAGCCACTTGCAGTGTGGCTGCAAGTCTGGAGCTTTTCCTGCTACTAGCGGGCGTTGGCTGGAGTAGCCACTTGCAGTGTGGCTGCAAGTCTGGAGCTTTTCCTGCTACTAGCGGGCGTTGGCTGGTTCGGAGCCGCCATTTTGCACCTGTTTGTGTCAATTTCGAACCCATTTGCAAGCTACAAACGTCAATTAGTGCTCTACCACTTCGTCGTCTGGGGTTTCTCTCTTGTAGCGAGTATTGTGGTGCCTTTTGCACTCTTTTCCAAGCACATTCAGAAAAAATTCCAGCTTACAAACGCTGAAATTTGTCGGACGGTGGCGCTCATTCTCCCTTTATTACCTCACGATGCTGCAGATTCCATGGCCAACAGAACGCGCAGATTGGCGCAGTGGCAGGAGCTCAACTTGATGTTTTGGGGACTTTTCGTCACTATTGTCGTGATTATTGTGGTAGCAGCTCAGTTGAGTCTTGTGGTGGGGTGGTGGCGATCGAATAGCGGGACAATTATTGCTCTGAAAGCTCGACGACGACTTATGAAGCGCATGGCCATCTACGTCCACGCACTCAATGCGACGTGGCTCGTTCTTCTGGTGGTTTTCTTCGTGTACCGCTCCAACGCCCAAGCTTTGGCTCAAATTCAAGTGGAAGGAGCTCAACAACGAGTTCAAGGAGGGTTAAACTTGTTGAACGCCGTTTTCCACTTCATTCTCACTGGTAAAGGGTATATCACGGGTGTCGTATGGCTCAGTGTTAACAAACCATGTTGTGTCGTGGGATTTTTGCTCTGTGGTCTCCACCAATGCAAAGAGGACGACGGAACTGTAGGACAATCAGCTTCAGCTTCGTCTCAGTCGGCGTCTTTATCAGGATCATCAAATGGAGACACTGGAGCTCAGAGAATGAACCAAGCGGCGTTGTTGTCTGCTACAATGACATCTATGGAGGCGGGAGTACTAGGTTCACACGAATTGCCACCAATAACGTCACCGCCATCTGCCGTTGCAGCGTTTGAGGCCCACGAAAGTGTACGTGAAAGTGTTTTACGACGACAAGAACGACGGTCGCTTCCTTCGTTATCATCCGCAGTGGATTTACCTTCAGTGGCGAGATCAAGTCGGTCTTCGTCTTCTTCTTTTGACGCTTCGACGGTCGAATCGTATGAAGCTTCACAGAACAACGAGACGTTGCAGCGAGAGATTATTTATTACACAGTGTGTGGGATCACGAAAGCGATCATTCGAGCTGCTGAGCGAGCACAAACTTCATCTCGCATTGATGGAGCTCCAGTACTTGGAGACGATCATTCAGCTACAAGAGATGGTGGTTTGGTAGAGACGACGTTGTTTGTAGGGCAAACTTCATCTCGTGTTGATGGAGCTCCAATACTTGGAGACGATCATTCAGCTACAAGAGATGGTGGTTTGGTAGAGACGACGTTGTTTGTAGGTGCTGAGAGAGATTCCACACTGGTTAACAGTACGTTTATCTCCCACGTCCAGAGCGTCACAATCCTCTCGTCACCTCGAGCGTATTGTGAACCGCGTGCAGCGTTGGCTGTGAATTATCTTGGTAGTTTACTAGCAGAAGATACTCGTGCTTCTTTACCACGACCAACTTCATTTACAGCAGCTTCAACGTTAGATTATCCGGATGATTGGAGATTGCCACTTCATCTTCAACACAGTCGCAGTCAAAGTCCTCCAAGCTCCAGACCTGGTAGTTTAACAGCGAGTAGTGTTACATTCCGCTCGTTCCATCAACCTCCAGGACGGTTCTCGCTGTATCCAGTTTCTCAAGTCCCTTTCGAGTTGTTTGAGCAGGAGATTGAACTCCAAAGCACCAGATCTTCAGATGAACCCACTGTAGAAGGAAGATCGACTCGCTCCACTGTACTTGCCGGTTTACGTCGTACTGCTACGTCTGCATTTATTCAAGGACGAGGCGTCTTTCGTGGTCGAAGTGGAAGTACGGAAGTCACAATGGGCGCACCTTCTTCAAATACTGAGTTTGTACCGGACGATCCCAAGCCAAAAGTGTTTGTGGACTATGCTCCTCGTGAGTTCCGAGCGATTCGACTAGCTTTCGGTCTCTCAGACGAGAAATACCTTGCGAGTTTCCGTACAACCGCTAAGGAACGTGTCAGTGCCGGCTCAAGTGGTGCTTTCATGTTCTTCTCTGGTGATAACTCGCTGCTTGTCAAGAGTTTGAAAGAGAAAGAATGTCGAGCGCTTGTGGAAATGGCTCCAGCATACGCTCGTCACTTGACTGCGAACCCACACTCTCGACTTATCCGTTTCTTTGGTTGTCATCGGGTCCGTCTTTATGGTCGAAACTTCTACTTTGCTGTCATGTCCAATGTGCTGCATAATGAACACCACACAGCTACAATTACAGAGAAATACGACGTCAAAGGGTCGTGGGTGGATCGTCGGGCGCGTCGTCCACAACGCGGTGATCGAGTGACTTGTGCTGAGTGTGATGCAACGTACGTCTATAGAGGAAATGAAGACGCTGGTACACCAAAAGCGGTGGATTTTGATGGAAATCGAGCTTCCGTATCTGATGATCGCTCTGTGTCCCAATTTCCGTTCCATGTTCATCGACCCGACATCGTTTTCAAGGACTTGGACTTGGCTCGAACACTGCATTTACCTAAACGAGTGGCTGCTCATTTACACGCTCAGCTTGTTTCGGACAGTGAATTCCTTCGAGATGTTGGGATCATGGACTACGCACTGCATTTATCTAAACGAGTGGCTGTTCATTTACACGCTCAGCTTGTTTCGGACAGTGAATTCCTTCGAGATGTTGGGATCATGGACTACTCGCTGCTTATTGGTGTCCACAAGTGTCATTTACGTGGTCCGCAGCCGAACAACTCGACTGAAAGTGGTGGTTTCGACTTTAACGAGGCGTTTGACCGTGAAATTCAGCTGGAAGAACCTCAAAGTGGCAATAATTTGGCTCCACTTGGAGACAGTGAAGTCTATTTCGTGGGTATCATTGACATTCTACAGCAATGGGACTGGGAGAAACAGCTTGAAAAAGCGGGGAAAGTGCTGTTAGGGAAATCAGCTCGCGGTATTTCTGCCGTTGCTCCTGCTGCGTATTGTCGCCGGTTTCAAGCACGTTGTTCACAGATTCTGCTGGGTGGATCAGCCCCTGAAGATCTGGATCAGGACTGGGAAGTCGACTCAAATGAGACGAAATCCCGCCCAAATTCGAAGAAAATTAAAGAGATAGCGATAGCCAACATTGCTACCGAGCAAGCGTAATACAAGGAGAAGGTCGAGTAGGGCGATCTGTCTTCGGTCAATGTTTAATTTTATTTGAATTTAAATTCTGCTTTGAACTCTTGGAAATTGTAGTTGGTAAGATAAGTTCCGTAATGATGAAAGAAAAAACGAATATAATACCAGGGAAATACCGGTATGGTCATCATTCAAATAAACAGCTCGATTCAATACAAAATATCACCGCTGTCGATTTACCGGTAACGTAGTCGTATCAACGCTTGATACCCTCAGTTGAGTGACTTACAGCACGTTGATCTGTGTGACGGGGGTCATGAGGTCGCCCTGGGTGTATTCTTTCCCCTCCGAGGCGTCCAGCTCCTGTTTTTTCTTACGAGCGACAGCCACAACAGCGACAGCTGCAATCACTCCAACGCAACCTGCTCCCGTAGCCAGGTAGGTGGCGGAATTCGAGTTTGACTTATCGCTGCCTTGCGTATTGGCGCTCTCAGTGTCGTCGTTAGGATTGGGAGATGTCGAAGTTGAGGGGCCCGAGATAGTCTGAGCCACTGGAGGTGAAGCGACTGTGGTCATGCCGGTCTTGGTCTCCTTCTTAGGCGCAACCGTAGCCATCTCCTGCTGCTCCTGTTCCTCGTCACCCGACGTGGAGTTCGAAACCGAGTACGCCACCGCTGGGGTGCTCGTAGGGGTCTCAGTAGTTGGGATCTGGGTCTCCGTCGGTGTGGGGGCTTCGGTCGGCGTAGACGTGGGGACTTCAGTTGGCTCCGGAGTCGGAGCAGGAGTCGGGTAAGGGGTCGGTGCCGGAGTTGGAGCGGGGGTTGGAACAGGAGTCGGCGCCAGAGTCGGCGCCAGAGTCGGCGCCAGAGTCGGTGCCGGAGTCGGAGCGGGGGTTGGAGCAGGAGTCGGAGCCGGGGTTGGAGCAGGAGTCGGTGCCGGGGTTGGTGCCGGAGTCGGAGCGGGAGTTGGTGCCGGAGTCGGAGCGGGAGTTGGTGCCGGAGTCGGAGCGGGGGTTGGAGCAGGAGTCGGAGGTGCCGTCCACGGTGCCGGAGTCAGAACTGGCATTGGGGGAGTCTTGGGGGGTGAGTACGCTTGCTTGGATCCACCACTGCCACCAGGACAGAAAGTGACCACCACGGAGGTCGAATCCGAGCACGCGTGGGTTTTGATGTCATCCTTGGGGAACTGATACCCGTCGGCACATCCGTCCTCAAGACACGTAACGGGGGTGCATCCTACTGGCGCAATCTGCATGGGGGTATTGAACCCTGTTCCACCGGTGACAGCCTTACATTCCGCTAATGACGGACAGTAGCCAGGTCCAACCGAACCCGTAGGGATGATACTGATGTCATACCACAAGAACCCGCCACTCACCGCGAACTCGGCCACTTCAGTTACCAAAAACACAATAGTTTTCAATTAGATATCCACCCCGTAACTTAACGATCAACCAATTGCCAACGTACGAGTGGCTTGGGAGTTGACGCCATTGCGGAACATGCCGCTGAATCCCTCGGGCAATGTGCGGCTGGTGGTGCCGCCTGGTGCGACGGTCTCTGTGGCTGAGTTGTCATACAGTTCGATGCTCTCACTGCATTGGTTGCTGATAGTCACGGGTACGGAAGCGTCGATTGAAGACGCGAAGGCAGCTAACGCCAGGGAAAGCGCAGCCACGGAAGCTTGGACGTGCATTATGGAGAAGAGAGTACTACGCTTCTTACAAGGCGTTTGTCGATGTGGGCGGAACTGGAGTCTGGATACACCGAGCATGACGGCATCAAATATATTCAGACCACACTTTACGACTCTACGCTCATGCTACCGCCTGGTTCTCCAGATGGGGACTAGATGACAAATGCTGGTACTGTACCGGTACACGTACTTCTGCTTGACTCAAGTGGAGCTACTGTAGCTGCCACTGCATTTATTCAGGGGCCGAGGTTGTAATTGCATATTACAGTAGTTTTCGGCTTGCTGTAGCGTATCTTAGGTCGAGTTCGTACGAAGCTGAACATGAAAGTGTGTTCCCCGAAATAAAGATATATGTATTATACATGGAGTGGCGAAAATGAATTTATCTGACCATTGTGAAGACGGCCTCTCATGGCAATACTGAAGGCCACTACAATGCCGACCTTGACGTTAGTTTACATAGTATTGTGAGCTTGATCGATCTCAACGCAGGACCCAAAGCGTCTTGTTGGCAGCTTGTCACTGGCAAGTCAATTGTTGGTTTTCCATAGTACCAACAATGCGGACGATCGGATTCAGCTGTCAGCACACTTGCGTTTTGTATGTAGCCATGTTTTCATGTGGTCAAGGTAGTTTATGGTGACCAGATATAATACATGTACCGGTAAAAACTACAAATGAGTCGCTTGGAGTTCAAATGAAATTCGTCTCCTTTACAAACTGCTTTTACAGTCGCCATGAAACCTATTATAGTATTTACATGTAGTAAGCCAGCCAGAGACTTTGACAGCCAGATGAAAAGTGGCGCCGGCTGGAATGGTGCTTGGTTGGGTTGCCGCTGCGTCTTTGAATTTTTAAACTCTGACGTGCCATCTTGGAAGCTCACAAATGACGAGCTCCACTCTTTTTTGCAAAGTTTTCGCAGCGCCGTTGCCGATCACATGCTTCAAGCGTGCGGATCGGTCCGATCGTCGGTGGTTGCTGACTTGAGTTCGAAAAAAAGCATTGACAGGATATCCTAACGTTGTACAGGTAGGTTACTGTACATGTAACCTAATTTTCGGGTCGTATACGGGTCGGACCGCGGATAGGCCGTACCTGCCGTTGTTCGTCTTTGGACATACAGCCTAATGCTCGACTCGCTACGGACGGAGATCGCCTCTGTTGGAGGTACCTATAGTATTAACCATTTCCAAAAGGAAACATCCACAATCCGACTCGTATACGACCCGAAAAAATCGACCAAAAGCATAGAGAGTTTTATTTTCATAAATAAACGGACGTCGTTAAATCGCGCAAAGTGGCCAAAACTGTCATGAAACTGGTACACTGTACCGATATGCGGACCATGCTTCAGTTTCCGCCTGTCTCAGTGTTTTTAATCGCTTCATGTACCGGTATGTACGAGAAAAAAAAGATCGAATATTGAGCTTCTGTTCCGAAGTACGTGGTGGGAATCAACTGGCCGTACGTCCCACGTTGCAGTGTACCGGTATGGAGACTGGCATGTTGGTTCCACCCTTGAGTCCAAATACTGCGGTCTGCACGTCGCAAGTCTCGCATTGAAACGGATTTTGGAAACGCTTTTGAGGTGAACATTCCATTCGTCTTCCGTACGTATGTTGGCTCCCGTTCAAAGAGCGTGCGGCATCTACCACACTCTCAACGCGACACGTGAGTACAGGACCAGTGCAACAAGTCTGCAACGGCGGCCATTCCTTGCCAGTCAACGTCCACCCTCGCTATTATACTCTCTCACTTCGTTATTTGCGCTCCGAGCAACAAACCTCCAAGTTTCGCCCTTTAACAGCGTTTCACGATGCAAATCTTGACAATTGTCCGCTCATTCGCTCTGATACTGGCAGCGGTACAAGCCGCACCTCTAAATATCTACAACCAATGTAGCGAGAGCATTCAGCTGTACGACAACTCAGCGTCACAGACAATCGCCGCGGGTGGCACAGCGACCCGCTTTCTTTCCCCAGGATTCAATGGCATGTTCCGCAACGGTGTGGGAAATCAAGCTACTTGTACGTTAACCAGTACTGAATTGTATAATGATATTGTTTTCTGACATGCTGTTGAAATCGATCGTATCGCAGTGGCCGAGTTTTCCATTACTGGTGGGTTTATCTGGTACGATATCAGCATTATCCCGACGGGGTCCACGGGGGTAAGTTCTGTAAATTTTGGGGTTTGAAGCGATTGGACTACCCACTCACTTACTTTTAATGGTACAGCCGGGTAATTGTGGGTCATTGGAAGCTTGCAAAGCCCTTACGGGAGGAACCGGTTACAACACAGCCATGCAGATCGCTCCGTCTGGGTGCGCCACGGTTACTTGTATGGCAGACGGCTGCACCGACGCCTATCAGTACCCAAGTGATGATACTAAAACGCACTCGTGCCCCGACTCAGCCTCCATCG
>JAIKVB010001272.1:0-14169 GCA_024679045.1 Phytophthora brassicae
ATATATGCGCTCGGAGCAGACATAGCAGAAGCATTTCTTCACGTCCCAGTGGGCGCTCGTTCGGCATCTGCTTTTGGGGGCTCATCCCTCGATCACATACTGGAATCGTCTCAGGCACGGCAGTATTTGGGTGGACTTCCTCCCCGGATTGCTTTGCTGTTCTAGGAAAGGCTGCTCGTCACTACCAGCGCACTGGCGCATCACATATTTTGGGATTCCCAGAGCCATTTTGGCTCTTTCAGTGGGTAGACGACATCGTTGCAATTGAAGTAGACATCGGAGACAGACTTCTACGCGCGGAACGACGTCTCAGAGATGCCATCAAGCTGGTGTTCGGTTCTGATGGATGGCACGAAGGAAAGTTCACAACGTGGACACAGCATATCCATGCAGTCGGCATCGACTGGAACATCCCTAGCCTAGACGTGACACTTCCACAGCGAAAGATTGACAAAGTCAAACAGATGGTCGTCGAAACTCTGGAGACTTCGTTTGTCTCGAAGACGAAGATCAACAGCCTGGTCGGAGTACTTCGCCACATCGTGACGTTCATTCCAACAGCAAAACCGTTTATGCAGCGATTAATCAGTGTCCAACACGCACTCGAAAGGTCTGGAAGCGCTGGAACACACATGAACGACAAACTACGGCTTGACTTGGAGTGGTGGAAACAGCTCGTGTTCGAGAACGAGTTTGCTGGTGTACCGATGTCAATCTTCGATGCAGAGCCTCCAGAAGCCGACTGCTGGCTTGTCTTACACGACACCACTGGTACCACGATGTATGGTCTGACACCACATCGAATACTACGCACTGACCAATCGTCTCCGATAGATAAAACCTCGGTGGCCAAAGTCATACTCGATTGCTTAACATCATGGATCCCTAAGGATTCCCAGCGCTTCGCGTGGCAACACATACGAATTCACGTCCAGACTACATGGGCAGTCAGACTTCTCACAACCATGTATTGTAAGGAACCAGAAGGGCAACGGTATCTCAGGGCACTGGCCCTTGCTCAGGCGAGCAGCAAGACCAAGTTTACCGTCACCAAAGTCCTCGGGCGGGCAGCCGAAACGCGTCCATGTGACATCCGTCATCCAATTTATCAAGCGGATATGTTATGTGTACAGGTACAGGGAAGATCGATCGTGTCACCAACGCAGCCAATCAACTCAAGCGAGCTGCCATTAACTCGTCGTCCCTGCGGACATACTCCAAGAAATTCTGCCACTGGGTTGAATACTGCAAAGAATTTGGATTTCCTGTCTGGATCGACCAACTCTCACAAGAACGACAGGCACGGATCGTTGGTCTCTTTGCGGGACTTTGTGCCCTGGAAGGCCACAACAAGCGCAAGCAAGGCAACAAATACCAAACATTTGACGGCAAGATGGCGGCGGTCGCCTTCGCGCACAAAAGCGTTCGGAATGCACGACTCAATTATAAGAATCCGGAATTTGAGCTCATTGCTCAGGGCTATAAGAGAACCAACAGTCACGTTGACCGGAAACAGCCAGTCACCACTCCCATGCTGTGCCAGATGCACCGAGAACTGCAGCGACAACGCACAACGCGAAATGGCGAGTATCAAGACATGCTATGGGGGTCCATTCTGCTCGCGTTCGTCTTCCTCGACAGAAGTTCGGAGTTGTGTGGGCCAGTGACCAAGGACACCTCAACCGGCGGTATGACGCATTGTATTAAGGCAGCAGATGTTGTTCTGAGGGACGAACGCGGTGCTGAAATTGAGCCAGGCTCAGCGGGAGTTACCTCCGTGGAAATTCTATTCAGATCCCATAAAGGTGACCAGGTTCGCCAAGGAAACATCATTCGTCATTATCGATCGGGGCAAAGCATCCTGTGCCCAGTGATAGCCGCAGAAACATGCCTTCAAATTCGAAAGCAATGGGAAAGATCGGGAAACCAGTTAGGCCCTTACCTGACGTTGGTAAGTCGAACCGAGACCGCAGTGGCTCAGATCATCAAGCAGGCGGCACGAGAGCAAGGATCGGATCCAGCAGAATATTCCACCCACTCGATGCGAATTGGTGGTGCTTGCGCACTACTAGCAGCAGGCAAAAGCGAAACAGTGATCCGTCTCATTTGTAGTTGGTCGAGCTGGTGCTTCTCCGTTTATACGAGGCTAAGACCAGGCATGCTTCGTGAAGTTTCAGAGCACATGATCAGATCTGTTACATGGGAGTGTCCAGACTACCTCCGCGTCAGGCCACCGGGGGGAGCACAGCCAAACATCACTAACTAATCAAGTTACTTGCGCCACATGCCGTGATCAAGCCGCAGTCAAAGGAAAGTACACGGTTCCTTTAACCGGTCCGGTGGACCGGAGAAAAACGAACCGGATGTTTCCGTGCAACGGCAGAACCTCGGCAGTTTTGGTTCTGCCGCGAGAACCACAAGCGACGTCGGACGTCTACAACAAGGCACAGAGCCATCAAGGAAGGAGGAGCCAGGCTCCAAGGATTTTTTTTCTTCTTCCTTATTAGTGAATTGTATTTTACTGGTCATTAGTATTTTCCCACAGGGTTTATAGACTGTTCCTCGGGGCCAAGTTTACTCGAAATACTAGATAGTCTACTTGATAGTTAGGGAGCACAGCCAAACATCACTAACTAATCAAGTTACTTGCCCCACATGCCGTGATCAAGCCGCAGTCAAAGGAAAGTACACGGTTCCTTTAACCGGTCCGGTGGACCGGAGAAAAACGAACCGGATGTTTCCGTGCAACGGCAGAACCTCATCACTAATTACGAATATAGCCATGTGACAACGTTGAAGTAAAGTTGAAGAAAGCTCATTCTTTGGATTTTAAAATGACCCCCTTACGACCCTATTGCTGCGGTTTGTAGCTAGCTAATTGGCTAGCTACTTTAGAATGAGTGGTATGCCGGTGCTGGTTTGACGCTTGCAGAATTTACCAGTGGCCCGAACGGCGGCCACCTCCATGTTTTCCACCGTAGCCACCGCCGTAGCCGCCTCCGTAGTTTCCGCCGTGGCCACGTCTGTGGTAATCCTCAGTCTCGGTCTCCATCGCGGCGTCCTTGACAGGGATTTCTTCTCCGTATGCGAGAGTGGTCACGAAGGCAAGCACGGCGACGATTGCAAAAACAGTCTTCATTTATAAAGTGAAAGCGGCCGAGATGTTGACTTGAGTGGAGAAAGTCGAATCGAACAATGAGCAATGTTAGTCTACCCAATTTGGCGTGGGAAAGGATGCAGCACTTTTCTGCGATATACGATAACGTTCTCAGGTGGTGCAGTGATGGCTCTTGCTTGACCATTGACACTAGCGTCCCTGTTTAAGTTCTTTTCTCAGAAATGCCCAGCTTTCCGCAGGCTAACGAGAATCACTTCGGAATTGTCCCCCAAGAAAGTAACCAAACTCGCCAGTCATGAAGCTCACACTCGCGCTCGTTGCCGCTTTCGCCTACGTGGCCACACTCGCCTATGCTGAAGAGCCAATTGAAGCCGCGGCGGTACCAACTGAGGCTGCTAACGAAGTTGCGAAGCCTGAAGACCAGGAGCACGGCTACGGCGGTGGCTTTCGAGGCTACCATGGTGGATATGGCGGATACCACGGTGGATATGGCGGATACCATGGAGGGTGGAAACATCACCATCACCGTCACGGATACGGCTGGTAAGCTCTGTCGTTCTGCAGCTCCTCAACTTGAGGAGCTTGAGGTTCAAGTTGACTTGGCTTTGAGCTGTTCAACAAGTGCATGCAGCGTTGGATTCCGTGTCTCCACGCAGGCCACAGTTTCGTGAAATCCCGTTTATCTAGTCAAATTTTGAGAAAGAAACACCCCAGGTAACAAAAGACTTTAAATTTGACGAGCATTTTTTCGGAAATTGCAATATATTATTGGCTTTTATCGTTGTTTATAGCATAGCCGAAACATAATTTTGTGAGGCTCGCCGCATCGGCACTTTCGTGACCTCAAGAAAAGCCCCGTGCTTCAAAGAGTGATGTCCGCCCCAATGCATGGTATTCTTCATGATTTACTCTGCGCGTCGCCTTGATGTTTGCAGCTCAGCTCCATTCTTCAATCGGACTCCAATAACGCAAGTCAACTCCTCAGGTTCCGAAAAATATAGCGGAGCAAAAATATAGGGCGCTCTCCATAATTTATTTCTTGTAATTTACCGTACCCCTAAATTATTTACGGATCTTACCAGCACCCCTCCTTAATTTATTTTTCCAAAAATATGTTTTTTTGGCTATCGATATGTAACTCTTGGTGTTGACCTTCAATAACGTTTACGCAACGGGAACCATTCATCACAAATCACAGCAACAAAGTTGGTTCATCCTTTACTGCTTCATTTTCATTTCTGCACAATGTTGACGAGTGAAGACTAACAATTTGAGTGCGAATATATTTTTCAAACTAGCGCCCTTATTTATTTTTTCATCCTAGCTTGAGCAATTATTTATTTCTTCATGTTGACACTGACACCTCCCTATTTTATTGTGCTGCTTAGCTTTCCCTTCTGAAAAATATTATTTTCGGAACCCCTGCAACTCCTATGCCTATTGTTGAAGTAGCTATCATGCTCGCATATCTGGTGTCGCTAGTGCTGGCAGCCGACCAACCAAGTGCCATCATCTCGTCCGACCAAACGATGATGACTTCCGGAGTGCGCGGTGGTTCTGCTCCATCATTTTTGTTCCCGGTCGGAGTAACCAACAACAAGATTGACGCCAAGGTAACAATGTTCTTGTCTCCAAGAGCAATATCCTCATTTCAAAGTGCGATCGTGTTGCTCTCGCAAAAAGCATCGAACGCATGATGTTGACCAATTCAAAGGCGGCCACCATGACCATGACGACTGATGATGTGCTCGCTCTCTTAACGAGGGCGGCAGAGAATCCAGTCCTGTACAACAACGTGGCAGGTATCATCGCTGCTGCTCGAAGTGGAGACCAAGCTGGCCAACAACGTTGTTGGTCTACTAACAGCTGTGGTTCCTCCCACTTAACCTGTCTCCGAGCTGGCTGCTAACTATCAACATCAACCTAAGATCTAAGGAGATACTAGTCTCATCGAACCAAAACAGTTAGTGATGCTTGACAAGTTGTCTACAAGACAAGTGTATTGGGTAGATGGGGATGGAATACGAAAGCTACTTAAACTGAGCGCACTTGTTGCGTGTAATCGGTCAGTGGAAGGTGCCATATGAAAATGGCTTGCAATCATACTGCACTCCCGTCCTGGTCGCTTAGACGTGGACGTTCTTACCATTGAGCGAGTTGAGAATCGTGAGTACATCACGAAGGACACCAGTGGCACTAGCAGCAGCACCGGTGCCGGAGCCCTTAAGTACCAGTGGATTGGGGTACTGTAACGACGAGAAGCCGAACGCAATCTCATTGTCCTTGGTGTAGAAAGCTGGGTGGTCTTCGTTGATCAGTACTGGCTGAATCTTGGCCTGGATGGACGGGAACTTGGACAAATCGATCGAAGCCACGTAGTGGAAACGTTTGCCTTCAGCCAGAGCAGGTTCGTAGTACTTTTCACGGAACGTTTCGTCGTACGACTCAAGTCCAGTGACGATATCTTCTACTTCCATGTCTTTTGACCAAGTGATGGTGTCTAGTACGCTTTGTGGTATCAAAGGCTCAAGCTGAACAGCGCTCGGGTTAAGATGCACACCAAGAGCACGAGCTAGCACCACAATCTTGGCCACCATATCCGTACCCGTGAAATCCTCACGCGGGTCACGCTCGCAGTATCCCTTACGAAGTACCTCACCTACAGCTTCAGAGAGCTTCTTGCCCTTCATGACCTCATTGGCGACGAAGTTCATCGAGCCGCTCAATGACGTCTCAATACCCAGTACACGATCACCCGTACGCAAGATGTTACCTAGAGTATCAACCACTGGTAGACTCGCACCTATAGTGGACGTGTACATGAAGAAGGTACGACCCGTTTTGGCTCGGGTAGTGGCCACACTCTCACGTGATGAAGTAGGTGGAAGACTGCACACTGATCGGGCATTAGAGGCGACAACATGGATGCCACGGTCGATGCAAGCCGAGTAGAGCTCTTGGGTGTTCCCTTGACCAGAACAGTCAATGAGAATGGGAATTGCCAAGTCTTGCAACTGGTCTAGCTGCTTAAGCGATGGCGCACCAGAATACGTCGAAGAAGGAGGTGAAGGAGCTGCAGAAACCACGGCATTTGTGTTCTTGCAGCCTTCCAGACGAGTAATAAGCTCTTCGAATGTGAAACCCTTGGCGTTGTATATGAAATCGCAGCAGTTGGAACCAAAACCGACGATATTGACGCGAGTTTTGTGTTGATAGCGATACAGTTCCTGCTGCTTCTGAAGCTGACGCACTACGCCCAATGTGATGTGGTTGCAGCCTAATAGCACCATGTTGGTTACCAAGTAGTCCACATTGAAGGCATCATGTACACGACGCACCGCAACCTTAGTATCAACACCACGAATAACGCAGCTGAGTGAACGAGAACTCGTTCCTTGACCAACGGCAAGCACTTCAATCCCAGCATCAGCAAGAGCTCCAAAGAACTTGGTTTGGTTATACGGAACTTTGGACAAATCCTCCGCCACCACCGAAAGCATCGTGACAGGAGACTCCGAGTTCAAAGGGTCCACTTCATGTGACTTAATTTCAGTACTTAACTCAGCGTTAATAGCAGCACAGGCTTGTTTCTCAGCACCACGAGGCACCACAACACTGATTGCCTGGCCATGAGCTCCACGGATCGAAAGCCACACTGGAATCTTCAGTTCCTCTAATACTTTTGTCACTCGAGCTCCAATATTCTCCTGTTGGTGATCGTTACTTCCATCCTGAAGAATGCGAGTGCGAGCTTCAATGATCGCCAAATTCTCAAGAGAAGTTGTACATGTTTCCCGTGTACCCGACCGACCAACTCCGCTAATGTAAGTACCATGGCCATTCGGGTCCATAGTGTTACGAATTAGCATGGTAACTTCACCCTTAATAAGGGGTACCATCGTACGTGCGTGGAACATACGAGTACCGTAAACTGCTAATTCTAGAGCTTCGTGGTGGTTCAAGTGAGAAAGCGCCACTGCCCGGTCCACAATCCGCGGATCTGCCGTCATAACCCCCGAAATGTCGGTATTAATCAGCACGTAGTCGGCACCCAGAGAAGCTCCGACCAATGTGGCTGTATAGTCCGATCCATTGCGTCCTAGCGTCGTCGTCCGGCCGCTGCGTGTACGTGCAATAAAGCCAGTAATGACTGGCAAAGTGTTGGGTTTCCATTGCTTTGCCAGCTCCTGGAGGTTCTGCTTAGCTTCGTCAAAAAACACCTTAGCACAACCATGCGAGTCATCGGTTGTCAGCCAATCACGAGCATCCAGATAAAATGCTTCTACACCAGCTTTAGACAGCAATTTCGCTACAATTGCCGCACTAATTCGTTCACCAAACGACAACACCGTGTCTGTTGCCGCCGCTGTCTGTTCCTGCAGTAAACAGATCCCGAAGAGCAGTTCCCGTAGAGGTTTAAAGTGGTTAATGATCATCTCCGTCATATCTTCCACTATCTCAACTTCCAGCTCCTTCTGCGTCTCGTGAGCGTTCGTAAGTGTCAACTCTTGCAGTTTGTCGACCACCTTCAACGCGTTTTCAGCGTCTCCTTTCGCTGCAAAAGCCACAGCTTCCAGTAGAAAGTCGGTCGAGTGGCCCATAGCCGACACCACTACAGCCAGTACGCGCTCTCGCTCTTCACGGACGATGCGGACGAGACCGCAAAGTCTCACGGGGGTACCAACCGACGTGCCGCCAAATTTGTACACGTTGCGCTTGCCTTTGCGATGGTCCAAGTGGCTGAAATCCTTTGCATTCAGCGGTAAAGCGTCTCCATCAAGAGACAAGGGGTTCTCCAGGATCTCCTTGGGCCAATTGGCGCCAATGAGCATCGACGGCGACATGCAGTCCATATTGACGCTCGAGGTGGTCTGTTACTGAATGATTGGAGTGGACCTGAGGAAGACCAGTTTTCAAGCGTTTTCATTGGTTGATTTGTAACTGAAATGTGATATGATTGGATGAAAACCAACACAGTGGGATGACTGACGTGGCGGGCTGAACTTTTTGACAACCACTGTACTTTTCACGTGTCAAACGCAGGACCTCGTCAATTACAGTTTAACCGGCAATGGGAGCGCTTTCTCCTGTTGCGGTCTCGATTGCAACAGATTCGCAGGTGAAACAAGAGAAATTGCAGCTGCAAAGACGAGAAATTGAAGTTGTGGATGTAAATCTCGACCGTCCACGTCGAGTGAAGTCCTGGTATGCGCATATGGTTTTAATTCACTTATCAGAGTTTGGAGCGGAAGCAGCGCGAGGTCTTGTACTACCGACTCTGTTTACGTACGTACAAGAACTTGGTGGAGGATTGGAGGATGTTGCTCTTCTCACGTCACTCTTCAGTCTCGGTCGCTTCTTTTCGTCCTTATTGTTCGGATGGCTATGCGATCGCACTTCATTTCAAGTGCTTTATAATGTGGCGGGAGTGTGTGCAGTGCTGGGCAATTTGCTTTATGTGTTGCCATACAGTCCATCAGTGCACAGTATATCGGTACTAGCGTTGAGTCGTTTTGTCATTGGCTTTGGCGCTGGGAATCGAAGTGTTTGTCGAGCTAACATCGCTATGCTCACACGTGTGGACCAGCGATTGCAGTATTTCACTCTCTTTGCCACCGTTGTCTTCCTTGCGTATGCGCTGACTCCTGGACTGGGCAGTGTAGTTGGGGACACACAGATTCAGGTAGCTGGCGATTTACTTCAATTCAATCGCTTTACAGCCCCTGGATTCCTGCTTGTTGCCATCAATTTGCTCACGATTTTCTTCAATAATGTCGTCTACGATGCCTCCGTCACGCGCAACGATGCTCCCGATTCTCCGAACGTTAATATCGGTGCTAATTCACCGCTGGAAAGCACTAAACCGGTTGAAAAGGTGTTGACAATAGCAGTGGATGATTCACACATCAACGATAAGATTGAGACAGCACAACCTGATCAAAAGGATGGAGCACCTTTGATCTTGTCCGACCGAGCGGTGACAGTGGGAATGCTGGTATTTATCTTCTTAAATTTTAATGCTCGTGGGATTCTCTCCATCTTCGAAACTGTGAACGTTCCTTTGTTCTTGGAGATGACGAATCGTAACACTAGGGCAGAGCAGAATTCAGTCCAAGCAACACAAGACGCTTCTGCGTTCTACCTAGTCGTTGGTCTGTTCGGATTGATCTCGTACGGCTCCGTGCAAATATTGCGGAAAAAAGTCTCCGACGTCGGCTTTTTGCTCTTTGGTTTCGCCATGCTGCTCGTTGGCAACGCAATTCTTCTGATTTTATGCGCCAACATGCACGCGAACAATGAACGGGACGATGATATTGACGAACATCATTCCCAACAGCAGTTCGACACCTTCGTGGCGGCAGAAGTTTTTGTATGGAGTATCGGCTGTCCATTGACGTCAGCAGTTGTTGTGTCAGCGTTCTCCAAAGTTCTCGGTTCGCGACCACAAGGTTTGCTCATGGGAGTTTTTGGTGCTTCGGCGTCAGTTGCGCGAATGGTTCTGCCATTTCTACCAAGTCTATTATCGTCATGGCCTTTGCTGTTTCTCGTCAATATCGTCCTATGTGCAATTTGCCTTCTCGTACTTTCACTGTATCTAGGATTCATTTTCAGGCATAAAAGTGCCAAATCCACCTACGATAGCGTTCATCTTCATTCCGACGGTCGAGAGCAACACAGCTGACTGATTTTAGTGAACTTTGTGATGCAAAATGCAAAAAATAACTCAATTAATTTACACTCTTCATCTCAACGCGCTGGCGAGGGAGTTGATCTTTTAATTCAAGTGTAGTAACGTGACTACAGTGTACTCGAAAAAGATGAATGATGTCGTTAATTAAGACGTCTATATTCGGTGCAAACGACTGTAGTTTGCCACTAACAGGAGGAATCCCGTGAGTCATGATCAACCGGGGGATGCAAGTACAAATCTGTAGCAGCTATTGGAAGTCGTGGCTCAGAATCAGGTCAGTTTCTCTCTCGAGCTGCAGTGGCAGTAAGTGTACTGTACGAGGATAAGCCTAAATTGTGTTCGGGAGTGGTACAGCTCGTGATAAATATCGTGGGATGAGTGAAATGAAATTCGATCCACGAGGATAATTCAGTACCTTGCAATTTGGGATTCTGGTAGTCGTCGAAGTCAGGACATGACAAGTTATGGTTGGAAGTTTTTTAAAAAGTCATAAGCCCGTGCGCATTAGAAGTTACTTTAAATGGCGACCGCGATGAAGGAAATAAATGCACTCAAATGTTTTAAGATCAGGAGATATTCTCGAAAAATGGGGTAGACGACAAGGTCCAACTCCAAATTTGTATTCAACTGAGAAGACTGAGCTTTGAACTTTGACTAATATGCCTGCCGACTTTATCATACATGTACAACCAACACATCGCATTCAAAAATATGTCATGGATTGGCAATCAGTATTTTGCAGTGCTGCAATGTTCATCCAGGACGTTTCTTCAATCATTTCTCCAATTTTACGCAGCACGATCATCTCCTGAGATAAAGAAAATTGATACTGCATTTCTCGAATTGAAATATCAGAATGAAAGTTCGTCCGGACAAAGGAGCAAAACACTCCAATTGCTCCAGAATATATCAAGACTGTCGCTCTACTATCTATTCGTGCTCTACATGTAGATAACGCATTTAAAGCGATATGAGGGTCTCATCGCCAATGTTTCTGCAACATATTGAAAACGCGCAGCTTGACGAGCTGCTACAAGTATTGCAGCGCTATAAAACACCGAGAAGGTCCGATCTAACGCATACTAAGTCAATGGGAAATTCATATACAAACTAGGGAAATTGTGCTTCCCTTTTTAAAAAAAATACTTGAATGTATTGCTTCTTTACAAGACAATCAAATTATATAAAAATAACATGATTAAAACCGCTAGATTCCTGTTATTCATATCTTGGTTCTTATTACAATGAGCTGTTGTTGCTTATTAAAGTTCGAGATCAACGACACGTGAGCTTCTATTCTTGGGAGACGATTTCATGGATTGAATCTTACCGGTCCTATTCATATCTTGGTTCTTATTACAATGAGCTGTTGTTGCTTATTAAAGTTCGCATGCATGAGATCAACGACACGTGAGCTTCTATTCTTGGGAGACGATTTCATGGATTGAATCTTACCGGTCCATTGTCGAGTTTCATCTAAAGTCGACACTTCAAGTCAAAGTCAAGATAGTAGACAAGCATGGGCTGCAGACACTCTACTGAAGCCATCCGTCCGAACATGTTTCAGACTAAACTTTGTATGCATCACAAGACACCAGTTCTTGAGACGTATCGAGTATTGGGAGAGTTGGGCAGAGGAGCTTTTGGGGTAGTTGAGAAAGTTGAGCACCTCAAAACTCACAAACACTTTGCAATGAAGACCGTCCAGTTTAAATCGGGCAACAAACGCCAAGAGTTTGAGCGCGAGATGGATATTCTACGAGTCCTGCACCATCCCAACATTGTGCGTATGCTTGAGACTTTTGAGGATTCCCACCACTTTTACATCATCATGGAGCTCAGTCCCGGCGGAACGGTACGATATCGTCCAATTTTCTTTAAAGTTTCATGTCAAAGTATGCTGATATTTATATTCACTTTGTAGCTACTGGACCGTGTGAAAGCTCGCCGCAGTGCATTTCCAGAGGATGAAGTAAAGGACCTTATCCGCAACTTGGCGTCCGTCATTCAGTATTTGCACTCGCGCAACATTTGCGTAAGATGTGTTTGTTGGTTATATACTTCATTAAAGGTCATGTTCTTTATTAAACTTATTAAAATTATCGTTTTTCTGCTATTTCTTACAGCATCGCGATTTGAAGCTGGAAAACATTCTAATCGAGACGCTGGATGACGGTGGTCACGTTAAACTTTGCGAGTAGGGAAACTAAAACCCTGTGATCCGTAAAATAGTGCTGACGTGATGTTATTTTTTCTGTTTGAAGTTTCGGTGCTAGTACTCTCTTCAAACTGGGAGCGAGCATGCGCAAAGTTCTAGGATCTGTCGTTTACATGGCGGTAAACCGATAAAGTTGCCTGCAAAACCTTGCCACTATGTCGGTATTAACTCGGAGTGTGTGTCCCTTTCCACAATTGTAGCCAGAGGTTCTTGAAGGCAACTACAAGGCGACGTGCGATTTATGGAGCTTGGGCGTTATCATGGTAAGCAGCAGGTTGCTCAATGAAAAAAATGCAAATTTGAAGCTAACAACTTTGTGTTGAAATTACAGTACATGCTACTGAGCAACAAAGCACCTTTCTTCGGAGACACTGAGGACGATCTTGTCGAGAGCATATTCGCGGGCAAAGTTTCGTACGCCGGCAAAGAATGGGATACGGTTTCCCCCCAAGCAAAAGCTCTGCTGCGAAAGTTACTTCACGTAAGTTACAAATCTCTCCGAAGAATTGAGCTTTATTTCTAATGTAATCTCTACAATGTTGAAATAGACGACACCTACTGAGCGTTTTACTGCGGCTCAAGTGCTAAATCACCCGTGGATCAAGTCAACTGAACAAGCCATACCCCCTGAAGTGTACGATGATATTTTAGGTTTTTTTATTTTTTTACTGTCAAATCTGACACTTTTTACTGTTTTTACTCCAGTTATGACGAGTTTGTTCCGCGTGTGAAGGCATTCTGCAACTACTCGCCATTCATGCGCGCTGCTCTTGTGGCTGTCGCGTTCTGTATGTCATCCGACCAAGTATCTCTTCACGCGGCTGTATACAATGAACTTAACGTCGCCCACGTAAGTTAAACTTTGCTCTCCCTGTGTATCACGAAATAGTGTAAATGACTTCTCCATATTGTGTAGAACGGCGTATTAACGCTTCAAGAGTTAAACATGGCACCATCTCTAACACGCTTCCAGCTCGATATGGAGAAAATTAGCTCTGCGTGAGTCAGCTCTATATTCTCTAGTAGAAAATTCGTTAAGTTTTCTAACATTTCATCATATTGGTTTTGCAATGCAGACTTGATCAGCAGAACGAGAACGGTATTAACCTTCTTGAGTTTGTTGCGGCTACGTTAAGCCCGGAAGACGCAGCAGATGAAGCTCTTCTTCTCTCAGCTTTCTACGTACTCGATCGCTCTCACCGTGGTGCCATTACAAAAGAGGATCTCAAAGCTCTTTTGGGCCAACACTTTGACAATACAGCTTGCCAAGAAATGATCAAGAAAGTCGATGCTGATAAGGACGGAAAGGTCAATTTTGACGATTTCGGTAAGATGATGAAGCTGATGGGTAGCTTCAATGGAAAAACTTGCAAAGTTTCATTAGCTTCGAGACGCAGGTCCGACACTGGTGCTCGTGGAATATCTGGAGCGTCTGAAACCAGGTCTGCTGTTCCGAGGCGAAGTATGTCGAGTGCTGCGGTTATCGGTGGCTCGATTTCAAAAGATGAAGCAGTGGAGAAGATTGAGGCGTTACGAAATGAATTGTCCATCACTGGTTATGTAGAACTAGACAAAGTGGAGGTTCAGCTTCCAGAGACTACTGCATAAAGTAGCATACAACACATTAAAGGAACCCCCTACGCCGTAGTTTACTTTCGTTTTCTTTATCCGAAATTTATTCTTGATCGTACATTGCTGTATTCTTGCACTGTGGGGGTCAACGCCCAAGCATTTTGCGAGTCGCTGTTTAATTTGGTCAAACATAAATCTGTTATTGTTGGTGAAAGATGGATTGTAAAATCGCCTTTTAAGGTAGACCTGAACGATCTCATCACGAGTTTCAAGGCAGAATCGCCAATGGTCAGTGCTACATCAATATCTACGTCGAACCAGAGGTGATAGCACCATAACCCAGCAGCAATGATACCTGCCACGTTGTTGTACAAACTGGGTTCTCTGCCGCCCGGGTCAAGAGAGCGAGCACATCATCAGTCGTCATGGTGGCCGCCTTTGAATTGGTCAACATCATGCGCTCGATGTTTTGCAAGAGCAACACGATCGCTCTTTGAAATGAGGATATTGCTCTTGGAGACCAGAACGTTGTTACCCTTGGCGTCAATCTTGTTGGTGATGACTCCGACC
>JAIKVB010001273.1:0-14167 GCA_024679045.1 Phytophthora brassicae
CTGTATGATGTAGCACGATTAAAGTTTTCACCACAAGCTCGAAGAAACGAGCGCGAATGCGGGACTTACTTGGACGAGCGTTGTCGATCTTCTGAGAAAAGGAGAAGCGCTCACTTCGAACCAACAAGTTAAAAAACGATATTTGCTATAAATACCGGTATACCGGTAGTTTACTTACTGTCCATGATCATCCATGATATTCCTCACAACAGTAATTCTGTTTGGTCCCTCGCGTTCACTCGCCCTGATTTTAAGAAACCTACCGTGTTTTGAAAACTCTTTCCAAGAGGCATGTTTACTGGTGCTCCTTTCGTATGCAGCAACAATTGTGTGCTCCGTCACCGCGAACCCAGTACCCTAATGATACACACGTAGCGTACTTAAGTGAGACGCCTGTTTTCATTGGCCGTCCGCTTTTCCTTCTTCTTTTCTGCTCGGCCTGCTGTGCTTTCCCGTCTTCGGCTTCGCTATCGGCGGTGGTGACGGTTTCTATTCCTGGTCCTCCTCCTCAGAAGACTCGCCAACTTGGCTGTCCTCAAAAGATGTAGCCTCTGCCACTTCCTCGCGCCGACTGCACTTCATCCGACGACACGTTTTCCCAGTTTCTGAAGACAAAGTTGAAGTCATGCGGGAATCTGACAGCACAGATAATTCGCCGACGTTCCCGTCCAGTTTTTTCTGAGCAGATATGAGTACAGGTATCGACCAGGTTTTTATACTTCCTATTTCTTCGGAATTTTATTTTCCATCTTTCTTCTGGCAGCCACTCATCCAGAACCAGGAGTACTTCTCGTGTGAACAGTACACAGCGAAGCTGAACGAGGACGAAAGCAACACTACCGAGGCGCGCGCCGTTAATATCGCCCACTTCCGCCTCAAATGGCGGAAGATGCACTCATAGAGGAAGAGACTGGCGCTATCGCTGAAATAGCTGCTGCTATGCCGCAGAGCGAGCAAGGATCAGCCTAAAGAGGGTTCCAATGAGCTTGACCTACAAGCTTTGAGTACAGCTGGCGAACCGCAGGAGGAAGAAGGTGTTGGAGGCGCCGAAAATGACGTAGAAGAAGAGAAGTGTGAAGAACTGAGTGATGCTAAAGAGGATTTGCAAGGTGGTTGCGGCGAGACTCTACAGCCAAGAGAAAGGAAGCGTTCGGTCGAAGAAGTAGATGATGACGTATTGGTTCCCGTTCTCCCTTTCCAGCTGCAGCACAAGACATGGGTAGAACTAGAACATAATTAAAAGCAGTACATGAAGCAGACTGGCCAAGTGCTCGTTGTGATGGAGGTAATTAACATTGCTAGACGGAACGCTACGCTGGTAGCTTATGGATTCGGAGTACATGTAGTAGATATGTTTTTGATAGTCTTGCTACACACACTGTTTTTACATGGATGATGCCTGTATAGCACACGGACATACATGTCTACAGGATGATGCGTGGACATACAAGTCCCATGTCGACAAAGCAACCTTCACTGCCACTTCAATTTTTGGCTCTTCTAAAAAGAGCCAGATGTAGGTTTCTTCCAGTCCTCGGTCAGGTTTCTTTCAGGCATTTTGTAATATTTGGAAGTATTTTATTTTGTCGATCTACTCTTACTACTGTATTGGTAGTATAATACTCAGAAATGAATTTCTGAAAGAAACCTGGCCGAGGACTGGAAGAAACCTGCATCTGAGTAAACCTAGTGACATTAAACAATCTGGGAAACCTGCACGCGAACGCCAGCCTAAACAATTTACCGGTATGTAGTTTCTTGTTTTGATCTTATCATTTCTTGTTTTGATTTGGAAATTCTCACTTTGATCTTGAAACGGTGTACACTGGTGCTTGGCAGATATTCTTATGAGAGTTAGAATCAGTACCTCTCTCGCAGCCACTCACGCCCATGGCCCGGTCTCAGAATATGTGTTGTGAGGTGCACGGCACGTAGTAAGGCATGCAGTAATAGCATGACCAACTAATGAGTTATTCTGGTTTCCACTCGCAACTGCACAAGTGTTCGTATTCGCCTCATACTGTATTCGTCCAAGCACTTCACTCGTAGCGCCAAAGCTGCTAGGTTATGAGCCCAAATGTGGACGCGCGGGTGAAGCGGGCAAGCTCCAGAATGACTAATATACTTAGCCTAACTCTCATATAATACTATTTTCTTCGCAGATGCTAGGTTATGAGCCCAAATGTGGACGCGCGGGTGAAGTGGGCAAGCTCCAGAATGACTAATATACTTAGCCTAACTCTCATATAATACTATTTTCTTCGCAGCTCCGTGCGCTTGGGGACAAACTCAGAAGTTGATTGATTGATTAGATTGCATCAGGCCGCGTGAGATCACGCAGCCCCCTTTTGAGTCGGACTGATGGCTGAAGCTATCATGATATATGCTGTGCTTACGAAGTGCGTTTGTCGAAGCGTGACGTGAGCTGCGCAGCGCGGTCGGCTTGTGGTCGCAGGTAGCGTTGGTACGCGTTGGAGCGCCATCTTCCGTGATGTTTGATCGCGTCGGCAAGTGTGTCGGCTTCGTGTAGAGTGGTGGCCCCGCCAGCGCGGAGGAAATGCGTTGAAAGCAGTGTTGGGTCGGGCTGGGGTTGAGTTGCTGCCCACTTTTATAGCTTGGACATGGTGTTTGACGAGTGGACGGCCGCTGGTGAGATTGAGCAGGTCGCGTCGGTGGGCTGCATATTCTGTAATCGTGCGTCCAGGAGTAGGAGACCAGCGAACACTGGACACAGTGGTGGACGTTTGGATTTCACAAGGGTACGCGTTGCTGACCGCCCATTTTGATCGGTCTTGCTGGCTCGGAGCGTGATAGTGACCGCGTGAGCGTTCTTGTAACTGAATGTGATGGGGTCGTTGTGGTGTTTGACTTGCACATCGCGGACTTGCAGATAATAGGCATAGCGGTGACCGTTTGAGACCAGATACTCTGAACCCCTTAGACAGAAGAAGAAGTCCAGCAACGCATCCCCACAAATCGCGCATAAGCTGGACCACTGACGCCACGTACTGAGATAGACCCGTCGTGATGGGTCAGCGATGGAGCGCCACTGTAGATCGAGGATCTGTGATGATAGGCGTGCCTGAAGAAGTTGTCGACATTCTGTTCACACCAACCATGCATATTAGTTGACCAATTAATGAGATCCCGACCGTCCCACGCTCTTGAACCTCGATCCGCCAGCACATTCGTCACACCAGGCAAATGCTTCGTTGACACCGAGATGTTGAACGCTACTTCCGCAGACGTGAGAATGCGGACCAGGGCTTAGTCGGCCGTGTTGTTCGAATAACGGCGCGAAACCCAGGGGACTGCGGACGCGTTATCCAACCAGCACTAAATCGTTAGTGGATCATTGTCGCCGTCGCTGATCCAATAAGGACCCCAAGTAATTGCAGCGAACACGACGCTGAGGGCTTCCCGGATGTTGATGCTGAACTGTGGGTCGTTGCTCTTTATCAACTGTTGCTCGTTCTCGTTGAAGCGGACGCACACATATTGGCGAAGTCTGGATAAAGAAGACACAGGATATCATTGCTAGCGTCCATGAACAAGTGGACTTGAGGTTTCGCTGTCTGGGCGACGATGCTTGTCGCCACGCTGTTCAGTACGCCATGGGCTAGCAGCACGCGGACCCACAGCAGGTCATTGCGGGTATCTTGGTCTAAGAGAAGCCGTTGATGCAGAGAGGCGCGGGTTCAAAGCATATGCAGGCGTTGAATGAACCCACGAGTCGACCGAACGCACATGCTCACTTGCCGTAGCGAGCCGAGGAGTTTGGATACTTCAAGTTTTGAGACCGTGCCGGCGGCGAGCGCTGCATCGAGGCGTGCGTGTGACTTGGCGATTTCGTCTGGTGGCATTGAGACCCGCCGCGTCTCCGTGTTCCAATGTAGACCAATAACACGGAGAGACGTCTCCCACGACGAGAACTTCTTCTCGTTGGTGGACACGGGGTCAAGAACAGCCAGCATACTAAGCCTGAGGGCTACCGCGGCGAGCGAAAGTCTGTTGCCATGGTCTACCTCCATCAGTACTTGATCGTCTACCCACACGTATGAGAAGAATGACTCCGCGTCGGTGTCTTCCAGCGTGAGTAACCACGGACTTTCACGCGCGACGACCGAAGGTACCGTACTACGCTGGTGATCCGCTCCAGCCGAACGGGAGAGACAGGTCAATTATTGTCAATGCATTGTCGTTTGTAACACCTGAGAAGTTGCCTGCAAGTTGTGCTGCAACTGGCACGTGGCAGAACGCGCTTTTCACGTCTCCCTTAATCATTTTTACAGTTGCTTGGGAAACCGGCGACGTAGATCTTCAATTCGTGCCGATCAGGCGCACGCACTCGTACTCCAGTTTGGGGAATACTTCTTGAATTAAGTCTGTGTCCATGGACGCGTTCGAAGGGAATGACAGATCGTGGATCAGACAATCTTCAACTGCCGGGTCGGCGTCTTTCTTTGGCACGCAGCCAAACGGACTGTACCGTACCTTGGACCAATTTGCGACTGCCTCTGTTCGGAAAATGAGATAAGTATCGGCTGCCTGGCCTTCGGCGAGACTGCGTCTGAGAGCAACATGATACTGGCGTGATGACCGGTGTTGCTGGTGGGGTGTGATGGAACCGAAAACGACGTAGGATGCCGATGAGACACACCATACCTTGCTGCGTCCAATACGGTGTCGCGATGCTTGTACCCATGTAGGAGGATCTCCAACCACGTTACCTTGTTAGGACGAGGGTCTTCAGTGGTTTGGTTGCGCCACAGTGCGACCAGCTCCGACAGCGTACACCCGAAAACTGCGACGAGTGAAGATGGAGCTTTTATAAGCTGTACGTCTAACGCAGACGTTGCTGGCTGCGTCGAGACTTGCGGCGAGCTGGGTATTGTGATCTGAGCTTAGGCCAACGCCATAATGAGGTGGCGGCGGCGGCAAGTCTCTTCCGCATAGAGGCGTGATGTCAATCGGGAGCTTACAGTAAGCACGGATTGACGTTGATTGCGTTGGATCACTGGTAACACTGTGGCATCTATTTCAGGCGAACGATTCTGTGCGAATCCCACCCATGTGCTTGATGATGGAGTTGCGTATAACGGGCGGTAGTGTGGCTGGTAAGAAGTGAACGCGAGTCGTCGAGGTGCAGCGGTCTGGATGGCGAGAGAAGCAACATGCATTCGACATGAAGCGCATGCAAAGTGACCGATTACCCTGGCGGGGAGTGCATCGAGCACCTCGCGTAAGATCTTCCCTTGCTTGCTCGGTTCTGTTCGGCGTAGCTGCTCATGGCTACGTGATGATGGTGGCAGCGGGTGTCCGAAGAGGTTGCGAGCTCAATAGGGCGAATCGCTCGGATTGAATTACATACAGAACGCCTTGGAGCTGGGGGTCTTGGGAGGAGAACTGTTGGCGTACTACCGAGCGTGTACACGTGCCGTCGCGGATGTGCGTTCCACTGAGCGACGGAAATCCTCGAGAACGCCATCATACCAGAATGTTAGGGTCGCGATGTCCGCACCCGTACACTGACTGTACCCACGAATATCCTCAACAAAATCCTTTGCTGAGCCAACGAGGCGGCGCGTATGGTCGTACATGAACTCGTCCAGGAACTCGTGTAGCACTCCGAGCGCGCTGGACAAGCCGTCAAGTTGCTCTGGCTTGTCGGATTTGGGGAGCTCAACGGACGGAATAAAGTGACGTGGCCTTCGGAGTACCATTGGCGGCGAGTGCTGAAGTCGAACCGTTGAAAGTGCATCATGGATAAGCCTCGGATGCCGAACTGGAAGTCATAGACACGGGAGAGAATTGCTTGGTGGGGCTTGAAGGGCGTGGAGCGGAACGAAATCATATCATTTATAAACTCGACTGATGACTTACCTATGTGTTCTTCTGAGGCGATGATGCTGTGAACCGCATGGTGAACCCTCGTTGGGCGGAACACGTACTTCTGGCGGCCACGATCGCTTGTGTCGTGCAATATGTCACTTGGTGCGGTTAGACGATTGCAAGTGGGCGGTGGTCCCTTTTTATAGAAGATGTTGTTAGTAAAAATTTAAGATGTCAGTGGTCGCCGGGCGTTTTGCCGACAATGACGAACATTGTGACAGGTAGAAGCGGATCAATGCCGGATCGCCAGCGATCGCTGCGAGCACACGCGCTTGCAGGTCACCACTGCGCCGGTCTGGTCGCGACTCCGGGGCGTACACTGGGATCGATGTGACGGTGAAGGCGGGCGGTTGAGAGGTAGGTTGAGCTGGCGGTTGTTGCGGTTCCGCGAGAAGCTCATCCCACGGGACATAGGTGGACGGGGGCGCTCCAGATGATTGGTTACCACCTCGGACTGACTCGCGTGGTGTTGGATGTTTGACGCGCTCGGTTGAGTTAGATTCGCATCAAAGCGGTCGCCGATTCTTGCCTGTATGGACGGTGGCACTCGCTCAGCCCCATCCATGAAATGAACGAATTCGATAGCATGACGCACACTAACTGTCGTTGAGAGAGACCAGGGCGATCATTAGTCCACGGGAACGTGTATGCTCGTGCTGATTGCGTTGACGGTGAGATTATACCTCGGAGCGCTCGAGCGATAGAACATGTTGCGGGCTCACCGTTTTCACCCAGAATGCGATCGGGCAGCGTGTTATGGATTAATCTGAGTGTGTCCTCGTTAGTGTCGTCGGCCATGATTCGGCTTCGCCACACCAGAGCAGCAATGACTGGGCGACGTCAGAGACATTGTCCACTGGGCAGCGCGTGTCTCCCAACGCTGATCGAATCGAACGGTCAACATTCGCATGGTCCGTCGTAGCGCATCACTTGACCGTGGACGTACCGACCATCCGCCACCCCGACCACCGACTTGCGCATCCACCCCCCGATGACGCTGTCGCCGAATTCGTTTGGTGGTACCTGACGTTGCTCCAGAGTGCGTGTCGGAACTGACACTTGCGATCCGCGTGGCGCGGACAGCAGGACAGCGAACGAGTGGGGTGAGGACGAGATCTGGGCGGTGGCGTACACTGGCGTCGCGATCTCTGGTTGGTCGATGATGTATTCGGCAAACAGGAGAACTTGCATCGTCGTACACTGCTTAGCTTGTTGACTAACTAGAACTTGTTCCGTTGCACGGCAAAGACTGAATGAGCTATAAACTAGAGTACCTAAGCTCATGTTTCTGCGATTGGCCCAGCGTCGGCTGTGCAGCGACTGGCTAAGAATTGCTGCTGAGGCGTTCATTAGTAGCGCACACCCGCCATCTTCAGGACAGTGACTAAGGAACGTGTGTCGCGTACGTCGAGCCTCAGAAAACCGTCTCTTTGGCATACCAACAAAGCACATCTTCATGTAGTAGTAGTGTCGAGTACACGTAAAGATTCTGTCGTAATCCCGGGGGAAAACTACTCCATATCCAATGGATATTATCCATGTACTGACGTTCGCGCCATTGTCACTATTTTGACATTTTAATCGAACACATGAGTGACTGGTCGAGTACACGTAAAGATTCTGTCGTAATCCCGGGGGAAAACTACTCCATATCCATGTACTGACTGACGTTCGCGCCATTGTCACTATTTTGACATTTTAATCGAACACATGAGTGACTTCCGATCCGTTGACCAAAGACGTATGGGATCGAGTTGGGAGAAAAAAGATTTAAGTTTTGGACGCTGCAAGCCGTTCACATGTATCTGATAAAGCTGCTTTTAACAACGTAGCCCCGTATGACGACTGTAGCCCTGTCACAGCAGCTTTACCTATCCGTTATTTTCAACGTTGTCAGCGCCCGCAAATTGGTTTCTTTTGTGACGACAGCAATCAAATCTGGGTTGGTGGTTAGTTAAACACCAAGTTACCCACCAACCAGCCAGTCGTTACACTACAATGGTCAGCCATATTCTGCATCGGTTACCCCCCCTACTTCAGAAACTCAATGAAACGGCTGCAAGCGACAGCAAAGTAAATTGATCGGCACTTTGCATTTCTGCTTGAGCTGTTCAAGTCTCCGGCCCAGACCAGACTCCACCACCCACCGCCATCTCATGAAGATCATCTTAATCTTGACACTCTTGGTGTCATTGCAGACAGTTCTAGCTGAACAGCTCAATCCCCAAAGTCGAGGTTCGCCTTCTTACCTTGCAGAAGTCTATATCGCACCACTAACAGACTCTTTTTCCTTCTTCCGTCATTGCAGACAGTTCTAGCTGAACAGCTAGGTTCGCCTTCTTACCTTGCAGAAGTCTATATCGCACCACTAACAGACTCTTTTTCCTTCTTCAGATTGTTATGAACTCCCTGTGGTGATCGTCTCGGCGCTGGACCGGAGCTTCCCCGATCCGACTTGCAATCAGCTTCGATACCCTGCACAAGACTGTCTTAAAGAGGCCGTTCAAACCCGTGTGGAGGTGATCGATAACGCCAATGGTTCCCCTAATTGCATCAATGGCAACCGTACCGCCGTCTTTGAAGACTCGCAGTCCAACTACCGTGGTCAGTCCAGTCTCTTCTTCGCCAAGCACCAATTCAATCTCAAGTTCCCACAAGATACGTCTTTCCTGGGTATGGTAGAGAACAAGGCTTTCATCATGAATGGTCCGTTCCTAGATTGTTCACTGCTTCGAAACCACTTGGCCCATTGGCTGTATCGCTCTACGGGTCGCTACTCCGTGAAAACTCGACACGTAGCTGTGTACATGCGCACGGATCCTGCTCAAGAGAAACCGACGTACGTTGGTATCTACCTACTACTGGAAAAGCCAACGTATGACAAGAACCACGTCAATTTGGCTAGTATCGACTCGACGTGTGCTGCTCAGGACCCTAAAGTGATGAACGGAGGGTGGGCGTGGTCCAACGACCCGCCTAGTTATGGTTCCTACTCACCTAATATGGTCGTAGATCAGTACCAGAACGAGTTTGGTATGGGTGAGCGTCCCCAGTTAGCGCACCCGAGCGGCTCGGAGCTTTCCCAGCAAATGCGGGACTACTTCGTCAGTACAGATACGGGCTTCTTGCCGCAAATGTACCGGGCGCTTTGGAACAACATGACAGCAACGACCGAGCTTGAAAAACACTTGGATCTTGGCTCGTTCGCCGACTACCTCTTGCACACAGAGATGTCACTCAACGTGGACGCTTACAGACGCAGCACTTTCTTCTTTAAAGACCGTGATCAGCCCATTAATGCTGGTCCTGTATGGGATCTCAACTTAGCGTACGGCAACGGAGCTCGTCGTAACTTCCAAGACTGGATCTACCCACAATACACGTACTGGAAGCGGCTCATGTGTCATCCTCAGCTCGCGTCACTCGTGATTCAGCGATGGAAGACGCTACGTGGCACGAACCTGCCGAAAGCAGACGACCCGGTCTTCGGTACGTGGAATGACGAGTCGATCACTAAGTTCCTGGACGTCAGCGCAGCTCCAGTACACCGTCAACTAGCGAAATGCCGCGGTGGTGATTGGCGTACGGATGTGGTGCAGTGTGCTGCTGTGGACCTTAAAACCTGCAACGGGACGTACGCTGAGCGTGTGGACGACCTGCGGGACTCGGTACTAAACCGTGCACACTGGATGGACGAGCGGATCGAGCAGCTCTACAAACCTCTAGACGCTAAAACGTGCTCGGGTGTGGGTGAAATCCCCAAGTACAATTGCGGTCCGGACGGTAATGACAACGGGTGCCTCACTAATGCTGAGAAGTACTACAACGCCGTGACTTTCCCACCTGTACGCAAGCCGTACGTCGGCGTTTCTTGCGAAGAAATCCTTGCGACTAGTGCTATTGCTGGTACCAAGGATGAAGAGTTTGCAGCAGAGGTTTCACCGTACCAGAAGCCCTCGGTCGACTACTGCTGGAAGTCGGCGGGTAGCTACATGTACCCGCAGCAGAAAGGTGTTAAGGAGAAAACGCTCACGAAATTCTGTAGTGGTTACGGGGATTGTGAAGAAGGTCCTGGTGCAACTTGCAATTGCTCTACGGCTATTGAGCTTGAGCATCCTTCGTGTCGGCGTATTGATGCTGAGAATGAGCACTACATGCACCAGCAGCAACAGATTGTGGCTGCGAAGACTGTACACACTGAAGTGGCTATCACCCTGTCACGTGAGAAGGAAGTTGCGCAAAGCTCCCGTTCGCCCGTGTCGAATGCGATGGCTGTTGTTGCGGCTGCTGCTGCTGGTGTCGTCATGTTGGCTTTAGGGACCTGGTTGGTGAAGGAGAACGCGCGTCGTCGTCGTCGCCACTTAAGCGACTACGCACCTGTACGCTATGGTAGCGTTGAGCACGCTCGTACTTTCACCACGCAGCCAAATCTTTAAACTTAGTCCACAGATCACATTTGGAGATGAATGCAGTCATTTTTAAAACTATTTTTCCTTTTTCTAACATGTAGTAAAGGTATACCCCCCGAGCACCAAACGTTCTTTCGAGTTGCGCCTCGGCTACGCTATCATTTGTTATAGGATTCACAGTGTATTTTTCTCGCTTGTTAATGGAACGTGTCAGGGGGTATAACAACTTTCCACTTATGAAATGCTGTCAATAGATCATTTAGTTATCACCCGATCGCGCTCTCTGTCGAAAGATCATACACATCAGTCGTACACTTCTATACTTCTACTCACAATAAAAAATCTCCAGTACAGCCCCACCAGTATTAGCAACTTATTTACCAATACACATCTGCTATTCACTTCCATGAAGCTACATACAGCAACATACTTTTTTCGAAGCAAAACATGAATCCAACTGTACATCCCAGAGTAACCGATCAAGCACCCAGTCGAAAATGAGCGCAGTGAACGAGTTCCCAACTCCAGGTATCAACGACCAATACCTCTGAATAGAGTATGATCCATCTTTTTCCACTGCTCGATCTCATGTCGACTGCTGTGAATACTAAACAAAAATTAGTGAACTACACCAGTACCGCTAATTTACGACGCAGGTAACCCAAGTACACTAAATGACCTACAAGATCACCGAACGACAACATTAAGTCAAAGGACGTGGAGTTAATGTAAGTACGCCAACTGATGCGCATTGTTGACCCAAAAGCAGAAAGCTGAGGCACTTGGCGTGGCGCTCGTCCGAAATTGTTGTAAACTTTGAGTTGATCAGGGCAAAACCAAACTCTCCAAAATGAAGTATGGCTACATTGACGTCACAACATCTAGCCACGATACTTCACCTTTTTCTCTCGTTTGTATCTCCTGCTATTAATTATCTTTACTCCACTCGTACACAGGACCACAAACCTACTTACCACATACAGTACACTACATCGACTTAGCTTGTAGCACACTCTTGAATGGCTTGAGGGTCCCCACCAGATTGGAACACCAAGCGAACCATATTGTGCATTGCTCCCTCGAATGTATCAGCGACGTCATCCATTTGCGACTGGTTTCGAGCCACAATAGTCTCCAGCTCCGCTTCAGTCGGGGTGTTCTCTTCGCCACTAGTTGGAGTCCACAAACGAATCACGTTCTCAATTCCACTCGTTGCCACACACGCGTCGAACGGATGTGGTTGAACACAGTTTACAATATCTGCATCTGCCTCAATAGCGTTAACCAAATCTCCAGTAGCTTTATCCCAGATCAATGCGAGCCCGTCATCGCTACCTGCAATAATGTAGGCGTCGTTCTTTCCAAAGAAAGCAGCCTCCTTGATGTCTGTTTGGACGTTGCAATACCCAATGTAGCGTCGAAGCACGTTGCAGTTTACTGGCGTGCTGTTCACCAAATGACCCTCCCAGAAGCCGTCATCATCGACAGGTAAATCATCACCCAAACTATCGTCCTGGTTACCATGAGGCTCTTCCTTCTCTTCGCTCTCATCACTCGACTCATCTTCATCTGACGACCGATTCAACTGAAAGTTACGACGCACAGACTGTCCGCTTCTCATGGTCGCCGCTCCGCTTAAGATCCGAATGACGTCCGCCTCGTGGTCCGGATACTTTTCTCTGTATCGCCGAGCTTGCCACTTCGCTTGTGGTTGACGTTTACCGGCATTCAGCACCTTAATGTACGTAAGTTCCACCTCCCGATCATTCGGATCCAGCTCCAACGCCTTTTTGCAGTGTACAGCAGCCATATAGCTATCAGCATTCCATAGTCTTCCCAGATACGCTTTTGCACAGTCGTGGTGAAGCTCTTTGCGTTCCGTCGCCGTCATTTCCATCACTCCTCGAGCACCAAGCGCTTGATTCAATGACCACAAGGCACGTGTGTACTGCTTCTCTGCAAGTGCATCTCTTCCTTGCTGATGCAGCATTTGCACTCCATTTAAGTGTAAATCCAGCAGCAGCTCCGGTTCATCCATATTAGCTCCACTGAGCCACATGAGCGGTTGAATCTCCGGTTCACTCTTGTTGTCCTTATTGAACACCACCGTCTCGGTAGACCCAACCTTAAACAGGTAAATGTGATCATTGTGGTAGTTCGCGAGGATCTCCGACCCGTCACTACTGAACTGGATGCTTGTTCCGTGACTTTTGTCGTGGAATCTCTTGGCTTTCGTATCGCAAAAGGCGTCCAAGTGCAAATGTGGAGGTGCAAAAACCTCCATTGGCTCTGTAGCACCAGCTAAACGTGCCGTTGAGATCTGTTGCACTCTTAGCATCCGTCGATCGTACAGTCTCGTATAGAAATCTCCACACGCTAAAGCTACTTTTGTTGGGTCTAACGGGTGGGTCGTCATGCCCATTCCTCGCAGTACACGGCCGTTCCTGTGTTTGCCTAAATTAATTAACACACCAGACGTATCGGGAGTGTCACATCTTCCACTTGTACGTGGCAACGCTCGAAGGTCGAATTGGTACACCAGCCCGTCCTCTGCTGCGGTCCAGAATACTTTGGGCACAGCCCACGAAGTACCGATATCTTTAACTCGATCTCGATGGACACGATAGCATTTGGACGAATCTTCTCGGAACGGAGCGTAATGGATACGCACGTCATTGTCCATTGCTCCAGACGCCAGTACGTGGTCATCTGTGCCGGGCACAAAACACACCGCGAATATGTTGAGTTGGTGGCCCGACTCGATACTAAGTTGCTGCTTATGTTGCTCGTAATCCCACACCAACACCTTATGGTCATCTGAGCCGGATGCCAGCAATTTACCGCTCTCGTTCCATTGTAGCGTGTTAACGCAGCCTTCGTGACCAGCTAACACTGCTTCACACTGTAGACGACGCACGAGGCTCCCGTGGCTCTGACAGGCCGCGTCGATCACGCGCGCGTTGCCTCGTAGCTCGCGCTCTTGCAGTAGACGCGACAGACCCACAGGTGTGTGGTCGTACTTCCAGTAGCGGTCGGGACGTGCCCGCGGAGGCGAGTGCAGGAGATTCATGGCCGGAGAATGACTTGGGAGACACGAAGACTTCAAGCTAACGGAGTTCACTTTAGTGACGTAAAGTACAGTTTTGAGGAAAGCTGTACCTGTGTTGCACTTCCGTACAGCTTTCACAGTACCACCGTTGATTTTTCATTGGTTAAAATTATTAGCTCTTGACGTCATTAAACGTTCATCATTGGTAGATAATCTTGCGGAGGGTACAGGTTTCCCCACACAGCCAAAAAAAGCTGCTCATCACTTTATATAGACGGGTGTACGACATTTTGACGGGTACAGCTTTCCTCAAAATTCGGTAGTAGAATACTTTTTATTTACGGCGTCCCTCCCGACCAGGTAGTTATTATCCATTAATTACGTCAGGTATTTTCCAGTGACTTTCTCCGTGATCCCCAACTCCTTCATCAATTTTTGAGTCCACAGAACCACTTCCGTGCAAGACTTTCTCCGTGATCCCCAACTCCTTCATCAATTTTTGAGTCCACAGAACCACTTCCGTGCATGAATACACAGCCATCAATTCGGAGCTGCACGTGTTAGTTGTCACTTTGTCTTGTTTCTTACTCCGCCAGTCAAACGTACAGCCATTCAGTTTCACCACAAAACCAGTGACAGACCGACTTGTTTCAGGACATCGTGCGTGGTCAGCATCCGAATAGGCTTCCAGTTGCATCGGTCCAGGTCTAGCACGATAAACCAGTCCATAGTTCTTCGTTGCCAGTGCGTAGCGCACAACTCGCTGAGCTGCCCGGTAGTTCGCTTTCGTGTATGCATTTGCATAACGACCCAGGGT
>JAIKVB010001274.1:0-14161 GCA_024679045.1 Phytophthora brassicae
AAAAAAACCGTCGAACATCCATCCAACGGCCCTCAAAGTCGCAGTCTCCATTCCGCGACTGTCCTGTCAAGACACCCACAGCTAAAAGAATTTTGGTCGTCGATCGAGCTTTCTCTCGTTTAATTTTGGACATTTTTCCCCATTCTCAGGAGACTGACCTCCTTGACAAAGAACTGGCGGGCAGACAGGCAACCCGCCACTCGGACGGACGTCTCAGTCGCAATTTGGAGCTCTAAAACGCCAAGCGGATGGTGTGGCTGGACACTTCGTCGACGCTGCAATGCGAGAGCTGGACGCTACTACCACTTATGTTGTTAGAGACGCTGCTGGCGGGGGTTATTCTGTGGCGCACCTTCCACCAACTCTACTGGAATTCGCATCCGCGCCGTGTCTTCCTGCATATTGTACGGACCCAAAACAAAATGTTATTTATAAGTATATAAATATCTTACTAACCTTATTTGTGATATGTGATTTGTGACGTAGGTGCTGTTGTTGTCGTGTGTGCTGCGACTCATCTTCTGGCTCGCGCTGTGCAATTCCAGTGTGCTCGCCTTGGGTGTGGCTTGCTTGTGGTGGTCCAACTCGATTGTGCTTCTGTGCACAGCGGCAGTGATATTCCAATGGTCCAGCGCTGTCACAGCGGGGAGAGTTACAGCACAAGAGCTACAGCGCTCGAAACGTATCACAATTGTACACCCTCTCGTGTTCTTGCACTCGGTGCATTTGATTTATACGCTCGTAATGGGGATCCACGTGATGACTCAGGGTTTGGGCACTTCGAGCAAGATAGAGAACTACCCTGAAGACGCAAAAACCTTTTTGCTGACCTACCGGATCGTGAATATCACGACTCTAGCTTTCGACGCTGTAGTGGCGTGCTACGTCGCTGTGCAGCTGAAAACGCGGCTACTATCTGCTGCTATGGCGGACGACATGAAGAAGAAATCGGTCATTCAGATGACACTGTTGATGTCCCTGTTGACGGCCTCATTTACCTTACAATTCATTATGGACGTACCCGTCTTCTTCTCGGGTGTGCGTGGGTCGTGGACCTCACTTAGCTTTGAGAGCTTGTGCATCTTGAAGTACTTTGTCCCGGGGTTATGCCTGAGCTTAGCGTTCCTGTATATCATGCGGCGAGTTGAACAGCGTGAACCTCCACGAATGGTGGTAGTTCCTTCACGGTCACTTGTCGAGTTCGTGGAGTGCTCGTCATCGGACTGCGTGTGGTGTGCGCACCACCGGCGCTATCATGTGAACGAGACCAAATGGGACCTGACCCTCATGACATCGTTTTCGCCTCGGACGGTGGATTCTAGTTACCATTCTTCGACGCATGCAAATCTCTCACAGGGGTCGTGGTCTTCTGGCAGTACACCGGAGCTGCATGGGGCCAATCATCATACAACTCGAGACAACCACCACCGACTTCAGCAGACGCATGAATCCCACGTAGCTCATCAGGCTCGAGGACGTGTGCCGTTCCCTACTCAAACACACGGAGATTATGAAGCTCCAAGAGAAATGTCAGGACGGCGAGAGGCTCGCTACAGCTGAATGGGTTAGCTATACCCCCTACTATCCCAGAAGCAAAACCTGAGGTCGTACCAGTACATTGAGCTTACACTTACAGAGAAACAGCTACAACGCGGAAGCTGCGCCAAGCCAGCATCGTTCAAGCGTTATCGGATTAGCCTTGATACACCGAATGCCTCTTTATTTATGATGTCGAGAACAATCAGCTTAACTGCTTCCTTATTCTGTACTGGTCGGATGAAATTCAAAGTTAAACACAATCATAAACCTCTAAAAACTCCACAAAACAAGAGAGTGGATCGGTCGTTGTTCGTCAATATGCTGCCCCCACTACCGGTAATCAATTCTATGAAGCAACAAGTTCTGTATTAGTGTTGTAAACTTTAAAGTAACTGGTATGAGGACTAATTAGTGGTTCTCAGTATTATTATACATGTAACAGATTCTCACATACTTGAGGCTTGAAGTTGCTGTTGCTGGTGGCCCGGCCTTATCTCACTTCAAGTGACGAGCGCAGAATAAATTTACGCTAGAGTCTGCACGTAAGCTATCGGAAATTACAATGATGAGTCAGTGTTAAATGAGTACTTAAATGTGGTGTTTACCACGCGAGAACATGTTTCGGCAGTAAATAGTACAGATTAGGAAAAACACTTCTATGCATTTGTACTGATTTAGTCAACTGATTAGACGCTCCTTACGCCTCTTGATGTGCATTGCTGCCGCTCGTTCATTCCTCAATCCACCTCGCAAGCGAACAAGCTTTCACATCTCCACGCCATGGCTTCTTCTCTGTCTCTGGACCTGAGCATCCTACGCGTCGGCATCCCAAATGAGCTGCCAACGCACCCTGGCAACCACCCGGACCCGACGGTTCCCAAGGCGCCTCACCGGAACATCGACGGCCTGTCTAAGGACGATCTCGTGCTGGCTGTCCAGAACGCGCTGCGGTACTTCCCAGACAAGTTCCACGCTAAGCTGGCGCCCGAGTTCGCTCAGGAGCTCAAGGACGAAGGCCACATCTACATGCACCGCTTCCGGCCCGTACAGTACGAGATGAAGGCGTACCCCATTGAACAGTACCCTGCCAAGTGCAAACAAGCTGCTAGTATCATGCTTATGATCATGAACAATCTGGATCATCGAATTGCACAGTTCCCCAACCATTTGATCACTTACGGCGGCAACGGCAGCGTCTTCCAGAACTGGGCTCAGTATCTACTGGCCATGCGCTACCTGTCGGAACTCACAGAGCAGCAGACGCTCGTCATGTACTCCGGTCACCCCATGGGACTTTTCCCGAGTCGTCCAGCAGCGCCACGTATGGTTATCACTAACGGTTTAATGATCCCCAACTACTCCACACGTGCACAATACGACAAAGCGTACGCTATGGGCAACACACAGTACGGCCAAATGACGGCTGGCAGCTACTGCTACATTGGTCCTCAGGGTATTGTCCACGGTACGACCATTACAGTTCTCAACGCCTGCCGCAAGTATCTGCAGCGTGAAGACACGCGTGGTACAGTGTATGTGTCCTCTGGTTTGGGCGGCATGAGTGGCGCTCAGCCCAAGGCCGGCGTCATCTCGGGTGTCATTTCTGTCACGGCTGAGATCGACGGAGCTGCTGTCAAGAAGCGTCATGAACAGGGATGGGTTGACGAAGTTGTGAACGATCTGGACGCTTGTGTGGCTCGTATCCGCGAGGCCAAAGCTAAGCGTGAAGTGGTGAGTTTAGCGTACCACGGCAACGTCGTCACTCTCTGGGAACGTCTTGCAGATGAAGCTGAGGCGACAGGTGAGATTCTCGTGGAGTTAGGATCGGACCAGACGTCACTACACAACCCGTTCAATGGTGGTTACTACCCAGTGCAGTTGACGTTTGAAGAGTCTCAGCGCGTCATGGCGGAAGACCCAGCACGTTTCCAGGAATTGGTGCAGGAATCCCTACGTCGCCATGCAATTGCAATCAACCGATTGACTGCCAAGGGGATGCATTTCTGGGACTATGGCAACTCGTTCCTATTGGAAGCTCAACGTGCTGGTGCTGATGTGTTACGTCCCGGTGTCAAGCCAGAGGAGGCTGCTGTATCCACTACGGCGTTCAAGTACCCGAGCTACGTCCAAGACATTATGGGCGACATCTTCTCACTTGGCTTTGGACCGTTCCGCTGGGTATGCACGTCGGCCAACCACGAGGACCTCAAGAAAACGGACGAAATTGCTGCGCGTGTACTGCGTGATTTGCTCGCTGAGCCGGAAGTACCGGACCGTGTGGCTGCTCAGCTGCGTGACAACTTGCGCTGGATCGAAGCGGCTGAGGAGAACCAACTAGTGGTGGGCTCGGAAGCTCGTATTCTGTATGCTGACCGCGTGGGTCGTGGCACGATCGCCATGGCTTTCAACGCTGCTGTGGCCAGTGGAGAGCTCTCGGCGCCCGTGGTGCTCAGCCGCGACCATCACGACGTGAGTGGCACTGACAGTCCGTTCCGTGAGACTTCGAACGTGTCGGACGGCTCAGCTTTCTGTGCTGATATGGCGGTGCAGAACGCTTTAGGTGACGCTGCTCGTGGTGCGACCTGGATAGCGCTACACAACGGTGGCGGCGTTGGCTGGGGTGAAGTCATGAACGGAGGCTTTGGTATGGTACTGGACGGCTCTGAGGACGCCAAGGAGAAGGCTGCGTGTATGCTCGGATGGGACGTGAACAACGGCGTGGCTCGCCGTGCTTGGGCTCGTAATGCCAACGCGCGCTTCGCTATTGAGCGCGAGATGAAGGCGGATCCTCTGGTACGTTTCTCAGTGAGTTCATGGCTTGCGTGGTGAAGGAAACTAACTTGATTTTGTATTGCTTTGTACAGTTGACGGTGACATTGGCCAACGAAGCTGATGATGCCAGTGTACGTGACGCTGTGAGCAAACTCTTCTAGACGTCAGTATAGAGTTTTGGTAGAGTAGCGTTGAATTTGAATGCGCACTTCGTCCTGGTTACTTATAAATAGACCGGTAAATACTGAGAATACAATCACGATGACCTCCACAGTCGGCAAGCCCGATATAATAGACTTGTTCTTTGTATGGACTTCTCCCTTATTCATACACGACGGCTTGATGACAAATATTCGAATAAGCTTAGACCGGCAATTGCTTGAATCGAGTTCAACGTGAGACGTCATAATTCAATAGTGACCTTCCCTAAGAAGCGATGGAGGAGGCCACTAGGTCCTTATCAGTCGTCGGTGCGCACTTCACCAAGCGCATCCTCGTGACTGGCGGCGCCGGCTTCATCGGCTCTCACGTGGTCATTCACCTCGTCAAGCGTTATCCACAGTATTACATCGTAAACCTGGACTCTCTGGACTATTGCTCTTGTGTACGCAACGTCCACTCAGCCATCTCATCATGTGGCAGTGAGCGTGAGTTGCAGACACGCGGAGACGGCACTGAAGAGGAAGTGGAGAAGGAATTAGAGAGTGAAGAGGACGAAGACGACGTCTGTCAACGACTACGTGGCAGCTTCTGCGAGCCTGGAGACGAACTGAGTGACGAGTTGCTGGCCACATTACCAAGTAACTACAAGTTTATACACGGGAGTATCACCAGTACTGATTTGGTGGGCTACGTCCTTAAGACAGAGCGCATCGATACCATCCTGCATTTCGCTGCACAGTCCCATGTCGACAACTCGTTCGGGAACTCCATCGAGTTTAGTAAGACCAACATTCTCGGTACTCATGTGTTACTGGAAGCTTCGAGGCTGCATAACGTCAAGAAATTCATCCATGTGAGCACAGACGAGGTATATGGAGAAGGGAGAGCCGATTCCGCCCCCATGACGGAAGATCATGTACTGGAACCTACGAATCCGTACGCGGCTACCAAGGCAGGAGCAGAGTTCCTTGTCAAGACGTACCATCGCTCTTTTGGCCTTCCAACCATCATCACACGTAGTAACAATGTGTACGGACCGCATCAGTACCCAGAAAAACTCATTCCCAAGTTTATTAATCAGCTCTTACGCGATCAACCGGTGACGATCCACGGGGACGGCGTTCATACACGCAACTACCTTTATATTTCGGACGTTGTGGCAGCTTTTGATCTCATTTTGCACGAAGGGCAAGTGGGGGAAGTTTACAACATTGGCGGCGAGAACGAACTGTCAAATAAGGAAGTAGCGATGGACTTGTTAGCTGTCGTAAAGCCGCAGCTGCTAGGAGCGGAGAAAGCCAAAATGATCACACACGTCCAGGATCGACCCTTCAATGACCACCGGTACATCATCGACGCTACCAAGATCCGCCGTTTGGGCTGGAAAGAGAAGGTTTCTTGGCGCGATGGGCTACATAAGACCGTCAAGTGGTGTTGTCGCTATGGTCACCGCTTTAACAACGTGGATCATGCACTAGAACCACACCCGATCAATTTTAAGAAGACATACAAGATCGATCTGCCGTAAGCTCATTGAAAGCTTGATACGGTAGACGAAGCTCTCGTTATTAGGGGACTCATGTTCTCTTGAATAAACCTACACAATCTGAATCATAAGAACCCGAGCAATGAACCTAATGCTGGCCACAATAAGCAGCAAAACCTACTTAACTTCCCATAACGGTAAAAAGATCAGCGATTTGTACGTTGACTTAGATCCTTGTACTGAAGTACTGGCGTATGCTGACCTCATACGGTACTATGCTGTCGTGTTCGTAGCTTGCATTCGTTGTCAATACATATCCTCAATACATGTACTATATTCTATAGTACTACATAGTGAAAAATAATTTTGGCACATCAGACTTAACGTTATGCTTCTGAATAATATTGATGGGCTTTACTAATCCGCTTAAACACAACGAGCCCCTCGACGTCCTGGAACTTCTCTGAAAGGTTCATAACCTCCGTGTGGTTGACTAGAGAATTGCAACTGTCCATGGGCTTGGTAATCTATGTGGGTTTGATGTGCCTGTTGAAGTCGGTGGTGTCTGTGATGATTGACTCCATACTCCGGTGTGCTGCTAGACGAACACAATTCCTGTAAGAGATTTGCTCTAGCCGAGTGGTAACTTGAATCCGCTGTCCGAGGCGAAATAGTCATCATGGGGTTCAGGTCCCTTTTGTTCCGGTTCAAATGATAACGTTGGTGGTGCACACACCACGTGCAGTCAGACGAAGAGCACTCGACGAACTCCACAAGTGACACCGACGGAGGCGCCACAACTCGCGTAGGTTCACGCTTTTCAACTCGTCGCATGATATACAGAAACGCTAAGCTCAGGAAAAAGCCTGGGACGCAGTACTTGATGATGCAAAACCACTCAAAACTAAGCGAGACCCACGAATCATGAAGCCCCTTGAAAAACACGGGCATGTCCATAATAATCTGAATCGTGAGTGACGCTGTTAAGAAAACCATCAACACTGCCATTTGAATGACCGATCTCTTCTTCATGTCGTCCGACATGACAGCAGACAACACCCTCTTTCTCAGCTGCACAGCTACGTAGCACGCCGTCACTGTGTCAAAAGCTAGAGTGGTCATATTCACGATCCGGAGGACCAGCAGGAAGGTTTTTGCATCACTTAGGTAGAACTGTATCTTGTGTGGATTGCCCAAACCATAGACCATGATATGGATCGACATGACGGTCGTCCAGATCAAGTGCACCGAGTGAAGGAACACGAGGGGGTACACGACCGTAATGCGTGTTGGCCCTTGCGTCGTGCCTCTCGCTATTGTCACAGCATTGGACCATTGGACAATCACCGCTGCCGTACACACAAGTACGATCGAGTTGGACCACCACATACAGGCTGCACCAATGGGGAGCATAGTGAGGTTGCACATTCCCACCGAGAAGACGAAGCGCAGCAAGCATGACAACAGCAGTACCTGTAGTGGGAATCACTTAAAAGATCAACAAGACACGTCAAAAGACAGAGGTTGGGTTGCTTCTCCGTACAATATGCAGGACGATACGTCGCAGACGCGAGTTCCAGCGGATCTGGTGGTACGTACGCCAGAAGATGATGACAAGGAGCAGCGACTCCACCAGCATGAACGACAGCAGCTTCCAGCACGTGCATTGCAGCTTCGGCGTGGGGTTCCACGCCACCATTTAGTTGTTCTGGTAGAGTTCTGTGAAGGAAAGTGGTCCCAAATTACGAGACCATGAGAGACTGCGAATTAAAGATGACTGTTTTTATTTAGGTTCCAAAAGCGTCGAACGTTTTCAAACGGTAAGTGCAGATATTTCAGTGGCTACCGGACACGTTTTCCGTTGGCTCAGCTGCTTACAGTACATTGCCGTGGGTCTAAACGTAAACATGAGAACAGCCTGCCGGAGGGCGCACGTGATTTTTCATCTACACGTATAATAATAATTCGCTCTTGGCGGCTTCTGGAAAGCGCGTCGGATACTTCTACCGGTAGCGTTTATAGATCGTTTGCTCTCTTTCTAAGACAATAATTACGGTACTCCAAAATGTGCACCACCCCAATGTAGCCATGTCGCACGGGCATAATCATACGTGTCGCAGATGTGGCGACCAGCAAAATAATTTTCCATCCAATCATGCCGCACTAAAATAGAATTAACGTATTCCATTGGCTAGAACAAGTTTTTTTTACATCAGCTTCGGCGTCCCATTTCCGCCCAGCTCACATCCCCCGCCATATTCTAGACAACTTTGCCATGAGGGAGACCACTGACATACTCCCGTCTTCACCGACTGCGACGGACAACGCTCCGGACCAACTTCCTACCAATCCGAAGCCGCAGAAGTCGCAATTCGGTGACCAGAGCGCCAAAATCGTGATCTTATCCGTTAATGACGTATACGACATGAATCCCAATGAACACGGCCATGGGGGAATTGCAGAGTTCGCGACGCTGCTTGAGCGACAGAAAGAATTACTGCCGGAGGATGTGACGCTGCTGGTCACGCTGAACGGAGACTTTCTCTCCGGCTCGGAAATGGGCGAACGCTTCAAAGGGTACGTTACCTTGTTACTAACGCAATATTTAAGTTAACTAATGTGAATATTGTGTTATGGTTTGCATTAGTGCGCACATGATCGAGCTGATGAACCATTTGGATATTGGGTACGTGGTGCTGGGCAACCACGAGTTTGACTTTGGCGCCGACGAGCTGAAGGCTCGAATGCGCGACTCGACAGCGAAGTGGTTTGGCTCCAATGTCCTTGCGGCTGCATCAGGAGCCATTTTTGAGCGACTCGACAGCGAAGTGGTTTGGCTCCAATGTCCTTGCGGCTGCATCAGGAGCCATTTTTGATGGTGTGGTGGACACGGAGATAATTAATCTGAAAGATGGTCTCAAACTTGGAGTCTTTGGCGTTTGTACAGAGGAAACGCCGACGCTGTCGTTCCCAGGCGCTAGCATCAAGTTTGACGACGTTTACGCTACGTCTCGTCGTTGTGTCGAGACATTGAAATCTCAAGGCGCAGATTTTATCTTGGCATTGACACATTTGTCAATATCACAAGACAAGAAACTTGCTCGTCAGGTTCCAGGCATCGATCTGATTCTTGGTGGCCACGATCACGAGCCGTTCACGATGTACGAAGGCAAAACATTCATTCACAAGTCAGGACAGAATGCATTTTGGCTGGCGAAACTTCAGTTCGAGTTGACTCGGTCAGCGGAGCACCCTGAACGTGGACTTTCGTTTCTACCGCAGTGGAGTATGATTGCTAACGCACATTTTCCTCCACAGCCAGCCTGCCAGCAAATCCTCTACAAATACATACGCAAGATGGAGAGTGAGGAGGATCCGGAAAAGAATGCGCGTGTGTTGGCTACACTTGGGTCGATGTTATCCACACGGACCGCACTTTTGCGTGCTGGAGAGAGTAATGCAGGCAATTTGGTGGCAGATGCGCTACGGAGTGAACTGGCTGCCGATGTTGGCTTTATCAATGGAGGATTTATCCGTGGTGACAAGGAGTATCCCGCAAAATCATCCATGACGGTTGGTACTCTGAAGCACGAGATGCCATTCCCACGACCTGCTGTGGTGGTGCGGATCAAAGCCAGTGACTTACGCGACGCATTGATCCAGCACTTGTACAAGTACCCGCAGCAGAGTGGGTCACACCCCCACGTGTCTGGGCTAAGATTAACCGTAGACATGCGTTCAACACCCCCAGTAATGACAATAATGGTAAACGACAATGGCGAGCCGGTCGACTTGGACGTCGAGCTGACCGTTGCCACGTCCAAGTTCGTCGCTAGCGGTGGTGATGGCTGTTCGTCCTGGCTCAAGGGTGAGGTCCTTCATGAAGCTGCCAAAGTCCCCGAGGTGGTGGCGGATTTTATGATGAAGAAGCGATTGTTGTCGTACCCGGAGCAGGAAGGGCGAATCACGATCCTCGAATGAGAACGGAGAATAATGATGAAGAAGCGATTGTTGTCGTACCCGGAGCAGGAAGGGCGAATCACGATCCTCGAATGAGAACGGAGAATCGCCGAGTTGGCGTGCTGCAGTCTGGGCGTCACACGCTCAATGATACCTTCAGCTTCGCGGGAGTCCGCGGGCGTGTAACCATCCAGCACAAAGACCTGTCCCCACTCATTGCACTCATTGAGTGCTGCGAGCAGTTCCTGCAGCACTGACTTGGTGATGTTAAAGGCCACGTCACCGCCGACCGCGCCGCAATGGCATTGGCCTCAACAGTCGGGTTCGAGTCCGAGATCAGGTCTCGTAACATAACTAGGTAACCCTGTTCGTTCACCATCTCTGGGTTGATGTCGTAGAGCTTGGAGACGCAGATAGCCGCTGTTTTGCGACGTATGGGTCTTCATCTTGAGACAACGATGTAGTGGTTCACACAGGTACTTAGTGATGCCAAAGTCTTCCAATAAATCAACACATTGCTATTAACAACAGTTCGCCGAGTCTCTGCCAGCTCCAGAGCACTGTAATGGGAAAGATAAAACTTGTGGAAGGTGGTAGCAAATTGTAGAATGACTGGAAGACGATGGGGCTCTGTGTTTGCTACTTGCGGTAGATTGAAGAGTGAAGGAGCTCTTCAATCTACCGCAAAGTAGCAAACACAGAGCCCCATCGTCAAGAGCAGACTTGATTCTTTTGCAAGTGAGGAAGGCAGTTCTGGCGTACTTTTCACAGTCAAGAAAGAGTACGCCAGAATGGTAAGAAATGCTGGATATGTAGTGAACTTCACTATCCAGCATTTCTCCTTGTCTCTCATTATTGCTCTAGCAGTTTCTACTCTTGTCAACAACATGGTTCATGCAACGAATGGGCTAGTTTCTTAGCTGCTACTCACTCTTCTTCTACGTTGTTTCTTGCAACGATGATCGCCAGCAGAATTTGCAAAAGGATGCTCCTGAACAAGTGAAGGAGCACAAATCCGGATGCAATGTTAATATAAATGACTGTATTTATTGAAAAGGTTCTAAAGTATATAACGCACTCACTCGTACGGAGTTCCGGCTTCAAGCAAAATCCGACTTCGTATTCGTACATTCGTCTCGCAGCAGTGCAAAACAGCGCAAAACGTTGCCGAATTACACCGAATGCATCAAAACTCACGCTAAAACGTAACACATTTGCAGTTCGAAAGTTAAATTTCGTGCTACTTGTGAACACCAGCTATGGCCACCAAGCACTACAGGGGTAGCTTCAATTCAACCTACATGTACACACAAACAGACCTTCTCCATCTGAAATGAGAAAGCATAAATATACAGATTTCCATGCACTTCAAGTGCACTGGGATCGACGAACCTTTTTTTTTGGCCGAAAGTTGGCTCTGAACAAAGAACATACAAGAAAAATAGAACAGAGCTTGTCCTCCTTCTGGGGCACACACGTGCACTCTTGCACAAGATGCGCATATACTCTTTTGTATGGAAGAACACATGTGTGATGAGGGGATTAAGCATGGAAATGTGGCTCACTGTATTCTCAGACCTAATATTTCTGTTGCAGAATCCCCCATTGAAATGTACAGGGCCATCGCGGAATAGAAGTTAAGTTGGTACCAATTTATAGGTAGCTGGTGACAAGTGTACAACGATATTATCGCAGATATTACTATAAATGGAGCCTGAGGCTGGAAATAACAAAGAGTACAGGCTGTAGCAAAGCTCGTTCGCTCTCTGCCAGTCGTTCAGTTAAAGCCAAAGTCTTTACTGCCGCTTTCTGAGGTAGAGGCTCCACTTGCAAATTTTCCGCCCCCACAACAACCAAGGCGAGATGCTGCCTCGCTCATGAGGCAGTTCTTGGTTGCTGGCCCGGAGCTGTGCAAATCACCATTGCACAAAGACACCCACTTGTGTTTTAGCTGAGCGCTCCGCCCAGCTATGCAAACTGACCACGACAAGAGACAACCCGTTGTTGTGTCGCTGCGACGTGCAAATCGGCCATGTCCATGGCGTGACGTCTCTGGCACTGGGTGCCACTCTACATCTCTAGTACCGGTATGTCTTGTTTTGTACATCAGCCTACCTACTGGTACAGTACTATGTCGATTTGGTCCTGACCTGACCCATTTTCTGTAGCCATGTCAGACCTGGCCGACCCAAAATCAAGATACCAGGAAGTGACTATACTGCATCCTGCAAAGCGCAACAAACTCACCGACCTCCTGTACGACACCAGCCAACCAGGACAACTCAGTACTGATGCCAAGGCCTAGATGCAACCACCCGCTGCTACGTTACCCTACCTCGTCGTTTGAAGACGGCAAGTTACCATCGACGATCAACCACCAGAGATCGCAGGTCATCCACAACTCCCATTCTAGTCAGAGCCCGAACCTAAAACGACAGTGGCAGCGGTAATGATGGTATCATCATCACCACCACTCCCACTACCTCTAACGAATGAGCACAGCAACAACCAAGACCCAGATGCGAATGAAAAGCTCAGTGATGTATCTTTAGCCCACTCCTCCAGCCTGAGCTCTAGTACGGCAACTAGAGAGCGGCATCGAACAAGACAATCCTACAACATCTCGTTAAAGTGGAGCTGACCGACACTTGTCAACTCTCGTTAGCTCGTAGCTTGTAGTTTGGACTACCGTATCGATTCGAACGAGCTCTTCCGCCGGTCAAGTGCCTCAAGATGCCACCGAACTCGATCAGACTTCCTGCGTACCTACCCGCATACTGGAGGTGCTTCAACTAAGTGGGTACATCGTTTGACAAGACGGTACAAACCATGACATATCCAAATTCCGGAAGTCTGCAGCTCAAACCATATCACTTATAGTACTACCACTCCGAATCTACAGTGCAAGCCTGTCGACCTGATGCCAGGAGAAAACAGCGTCATGATTGTGGCAAAGAAGACGGCATCAATGTGTGGCCCTACTCATAATGGACGGACGTCGAGACTTGCAAGTCCAATGACACGGACTTGAGTACGTGGATCACGCACACACGACAATTCCCTGTCGTCGGGTAGACGATTTAAACACTGGATTTTCATGGCACACTGGGGTCAAAGCTGGAGAGTGAAGAGCGCTATATGGCAACGTGACATGAGTGAATCCTGCACTAAGCGCTTTGTTCAACCTTTAAGCGAAACAAAGTAAACTACTGTATGTGGTAGACTATGCGTGTTGTACGAAAAGACGTACGAAAAGACGATGGCGAATCAGAACCGCTCGCCTATCGGACTTTTTGTCAGTAGAACGACTACGCGTACTTGGTGACATTTATCTTGTGAGAATTTCGCTCGTTTTTGCGGTTGTCGAAAGAAGGCAGGGTGTCGCTTCAACATGCAATAATGGAGGCTCGACCGTTGCGCCAAAGGTACCGTTATTCCGGTACATGCGCTCCCTGGAAGTCATTTCATTTTGGACCAATTTGCATTCCGACAAAGACGCGGCGGCGAGCGGAGAAACGGGGCGTGCGGCAGCTCGCAGAGGAAGGTCCAGCGTCAGTCGTTGATTACATCGAAAAGAAGAAACGCCGACGTCTCTATCCATGCAAATTTCGCCCTGTGAAATGCTCGTCCAGTGACGTTGCAGCCTCGCGAAGTGCGGAGACAGCGTAGAAAGGATTTTGTGAAGTGCTGCTGTCCAGACAAGTCGCGCGATGCTGCCATTTTGGTGACAAAATGTGACGCAGCTTGGCGTCATGTTGGTGATTGAGGGCACTCCGGGGGAGCGCGGGGAAACAAATGGCTACAAGTCCCTACGATGTGTCTGAATTGCGGATCCCGACTATCTTCTGCAGCTCTGAGCAAACCAGGCAGAATTGGTGCATGCAATTGACGTGACAAGGTGCGGGAGGACGATGCGATGTTGGCAGACTACGTGACGACGCCTTTGCTCAAGAATTGACTCTACTGACCTTCAAAGCAGATTTCGTGGTGTCGACGGCGCAGAAAGACTTTACGGTGCTATGACGTTCACGAAGGAGATCACGTTGAACAAACTAGTGTGTCGTGATCGTGGCGTGAAGACGAAGCTGTTTATCCAGGACATGAATCCTAATGAACACGGCCATGGGAGAATTGCAGAGTTCGCGACGCTGCTTGAGCGACAGAAAGAATTACTGCCAGAGGATGTGACGCTGCTGGTCACGCTGAACGGAGACTTTCTCTCCGGCTCGGAAATGGGCGAAC
>JAIKVB010001275.1:0-14156 GCA_024679045.1 Phytophthora brassicae
TGAGCCGTATTAACTATCAGGGGTCGAAGTATCGACTTAAGGAGGGATGAGATATTACATCAATCATCCCCTTTAGTAACCTAGTTACATTATAAGTAACCCCGTTACATGCTCTGTACCCAACTCTGCACCGGCGCCTCTCGTTGGTACCGTTTCGGAGGTACTCGTTGTAACGTCTACTGCACTGGGTACACTTGTCGTTGTTGGAGATCTGGGTACCGATCTCGATCGTAATGACATTCGATTTGAGCCGATAGTATTCGTTTTCGTCATTGTTCGTGTCATTTACTTTAATACGCCCCCATGTAACGTGTCGCCTTCCCCTGTACGCCAGGGTTTCAGCTTTTCACAGCCGATTGCGGTTTTCCCGAAGTCCGGATGGCCGTCAGGTAGCAACTTTGCTTGAAACGGGGCCTAGTCCCGTTAGGTGATTGTGACCAATCTGGTGTATCCACATATTGAGGTGTTTCACCCTATGGGTTAAAACCACACTTTATGGATATCACCTGTAATTAATGGGATACTCATCTATTCTCATAAGTACGGTTCGTACTTATGAAAAACACAAGACCTCAGCTCCACTCATTAGGGATTGGTGATTATAAAAGGGCGCGTTATCTAGACAGATTACAGTACTACAACTTCATTGACTAAAATAGTATACTTAGTTTAAATCTAACCTACAAGTGAGCAAGTTAATTAGAAGGGCTTCCTAATTAGCCATAAGACAGCAAGGCTTTCTTCGGCTATCTTCGGACAGAGACGCAGGGCGTCTGTCAAGGTTTAAAGCTACGCTTCCTCTAAGCTAACGTGCCGGTGATCCCCGTCACACCTGGTAGCACTTGTAGTCAATCCCGCGACCGTCGCGAATGGCTACAATTAAGTTCTCCATAAGTATGGAAGAAGAACCAAGCAGATTGCCGCCTCGACAAGAGTATCCTCATCTCTCAGAAGCCCATTGGGCTACCCTGGAGAAGATGATCAGTCTTCTAGGAGACCAAGCTTTTGCTAGGATTATCCACGCTCTCTGCGGACGAACAGCGTGCTCACGTGGAACGCTTCGACAAGTAGGAGTCATCACTCATTGCACATGTCAACGCCACGGCTCAGGAGGCAGCTTGTGCGATCGTGCGAGCTGAGATACAAGGCGTCGCCCAAGCTGCTGTGCAGAACGCGGAATCTAACACTCCACGTCCAGCTTCGACGAAGGCAGTCAAGATGACAGTGCCGAAGTTCGACGGCAAAGAGGCTGATATCCTCGTGTTTTGGATTCGCGAGATCGAGATAGCGCTGAGCGCTGGACAGATCTAAGACGCGCGATCCCCAGTTGCTTTGCGTACTCAAACCTAGGAGGTCGTGCGCGAGCATGGGCGATGGCCTGCGAGACATCCTCTCTCGCACAGCTGTCACCCGCCATCCTGTTATAGTAGCATCTATATTCTTTTCGAGAATCGTCTTGTAGTATTCTCAGTCAAACTTGAGTCACACAAGTAAAGAGCGCCAACCCCTTCCAAAGTAATGCACACCCAAACCATTAGGGTACTCTCTTCCATATTTGAGCGTAGGCAGTACACACTTGTTCTTAACTCCTCACCAGGCTTTTGCCACACGTATACGCGTCCACACGTATACCAGATGCCCATGTAAGCCATACCAATGGCTCATCGGTGAATATGACCTTCTCCCAGTCTCTGTCCATGTACTTCACAATGGTCCGATTTCTTCATCATAGTCTCAGCATACTCCAACCGCACATTGACGTTTTCTATTGTTCACGAAAGGTTTCTTTCTCGCAGGGCGGCCGTTTAAATTTTTCTACACAATGGGGTTGTGCACAGGCTGCTTCGAAGTGTAACGCCATGATCATATTTGACCATCATGGCAAGCATCTCGGCACTAGGTCGCCGGTATCTGATGATCTTCACGAGCGCTAGTCTTCCGTGAACGATCTGATCGAAGCCTCGAGTGTCGGTGGACTTTGGCTTTTTGGGCACTAATTTTGGGTGCTGCTGGATATTCGGTCACATAACTTAGAACCGAGTTATCATTTCGCGAAACTGAAGATTTGTATCTAATTCGTTGAAATTAGGGCTTTCTAGAAGTACCAGCTTTTCATTGGTCCTAACCAAAACTACATTTTTCGAGGATTTGCGTCATTGGTCTACTTGGACGTACACTTTCTGTACCCACTGTACTTCCGGGAGGTTCGAATCCTTTTACTTCAAAAGGGCCTATAACACAGGAGTACAAGTGTACTTCTGGGAGTATAGATTGGGAGTACTTCTCCATCCCACGAAAATATGGACAGTTTGGATTTTTGTGCACCACATAACTTTTTGATTGGTTGTCTGACATTGGTTAGGGGAAGAGTTTGGTTTTTATCTAATTACCATGCTCTTTTCTGTAGGAGCCTCGTATACCGTAATCCCTCTGTTAAAAAAAGTCAGCCCAGATGCACTGCGGTTAGGTATTTTACGCGCTTGGCCAAAACACGATATACAGATACCGCTGAGTAACTGAAAGGGGTGGTACACCCAACCTCTGAAAGGTTATACAAATACGCAGGAAAAAGATAATTGCAGTCAAATTAGGAGGTCGTTTATGCTCACTTTGTGACGCATGCAGAAATAGATTATTGCAGTCAAATTAGGAGTTCGTTTATACTAACTTTGTGAAGGCATAGTTCTCCTTGTCATCGAAGACGACCCCAGACTTGCGAAAGCAGTTTGCGATGGTTTTTTTGCGTTACGTCATTCCACGATTCGTCGCTCCATCTCATTCCTTGCAACTGGTCCACAAAGTAAATTCCCTTTCCTACTGGTGCTGCTTCTGGCATTGTATCGTCCGCCCGATTGCAGGCTAACTCCAAGCATTTTTCGCGATAGCTGCTCTTGACTGTGGCAATGATTTCAGCATCCATTGGTTGCGAGTATGACGTCGTGTTCAGGGGCATTTTCTGCATGGTGATGTTGCCCAGCGACCAAGTTGGGGGAGTGGACGCCTACCATAAATAGCCTATGCGGGTGACTTATTTGCAGCAGATATGCCGGGCACAAACGTCCAATATGTCGACATACCGAACGGAGCGGCTACCACAAACGCCATAAATAGAATTTATGTGTCCGACATTTAGAGTCCCCAATCAGGGTGAAACACGGTGGTTTGTAAGTGAATAATATTCATATTGTGACATTTGTTATTGGGACACAAAGGGGGGGTCTTTTGAATCACTTTCGAATTTCCTGGACGATGGAGGCAGACGACGAATCGAGCGTGCTGATCTGCGTGACGCAGGTGCTGATGCAGCACGAGAAGAACTTAGTCGAGGTGCGCAAGGAGGTGCATAGGATGCTGCTAGACGAGGCGTGGAAAACCGCAATGCGCAGTCGCCATTACCTCATCATGGAGTGTCTAGACTCTCCGAACGACTCGGCCTGGATGTCGCTCTACGCTAATGGCAACGACAAAACTTTCTGAAGGCTACGAGTTTGACGAGGTAACCTTATGATATTCGTCCTAATGAAAGAGCTTATCTAAATAATGCGTGTGTGTCTTACATAGCAACATTTCACCAACTATTGAGGAGATTTCCAATTTCTATACAATTCCACCCTCGACTTGTAGGGGTCGCCCGACAAAACTTCGCTATCTCCATCAAGTTCTGGGTTTGTTGCTATGTTTCTATGTGGGGTCCATGGAGAACGGGACCCTTTGCATGCTATTCGGAGTTCCACCTGCGAAGTTGTCGAGAACGCTGTGTAAAGTCGAGGACGCCATGTCACGCGCGCTGCGAGGGTACGCTCCCGTCCGAATCTCATTTCCCTCCCCATCACAGCAGGCAAAGTTAGCCAATCTGGTACAAGCTCGAGAGCCTCTGTTAGAGCACACGTTTGGCTTCATTGACGGCACGAACCTGCGGGTGAGTTGTGGATTTAAGTTATTTTTATGTTACTAACTGTTCTAACGTGTACCTAAACGTTGTCTAGGCGATGCAACCTTCAAACGGAACGCGATGTATAACGGGTAGTTACACTCCGTGTTCGTGACGGGGGCGATTTGCTTCGCGTCTGACGGATGTATCATATGGTGTAAACACAACTGTCCTGGGTCGTGGAACGACTCGGACACCTCGTTGGGGTTTAGGAGGAAGCTACTTGATACCAACATTTACCCCGACACTAGCATGAACGTAGTTTCCGATTCGGCTTTTCCGTGTTCTACGGAGATGACAGGACGCATACTGACGCCTATGAAGGACGGAGGCACCGACAGGATAATACCGTGCCTTCGCAGCTCTGCACGGACGCTGCACAATGCCATTACGTCGGTCCATCAGGCTGCGGAGTGGGGAATGGGGAGCATCCAGAAGGTGTATCACCGGCTGTATCTACCCCTACCGTACAACTCTGAGGTTAGAGGTGTTCGACTCAATAATATTTTTCGAATTTCCAACTTTCGCGCGCGAACTGTTGGGATCTCTCAAATCCGCACCACTTTCAGTGGGGAACATGGAAGACCAGTTGCAATGTAGATATAGTTCATAACAGTCGTATCATTTCAACCATACCCCAAATATGACGTCCCTCTTTATATAGTTTGTCTGAAATCTGTATACGGAGAATTTCACTTCTTTACTACGAAATTGCGGTGATCTCGAGCTTCTAGAGTCGATAGGTTCTATTCTAAGTGTGTTTGTTTCTGAAAAAGGTTAGATGTCGTTTTTGCATTTCATTAATGCTCTTTGGGTTGTAAACGATACAAGTACCAAATAATAAAAAAGATTGAAGATCTGCACCGTTTGATAGAGCATCAAAACAGTTTATAATTCTCAAAATATCTTTACAAAATAAAGAATGTGAGTTTCCCTCTTCAAACGTTTTGTCAGTAATGTGTATTTGGAGAGTTTACTTCATCACTAGGAATTTGGAGCGCGCTCATTTTAAAGGAATTCGTATCTGAGAAAGGGTAGTTATTGTAATTCTAGAAGATATAATGCCTCTTTGAAGTGTTATTGATACAAATTAATCAAAACTGTCAAATTTATTTAAACTGTATTGCAGTTCGACAATATTGGACGGAGCACCAAAATAGTTTATAATTTCCAGAATATCTGAACAAAAATACGAATATGAGTTTTAATATTGATACATTTTGCGTGTAATGTGGATTTGGAGAGATTTTCTTCGTTGGCTGCAACCGGGGAGTTTTAGAGAATCACTCATTTTTTTAAACGTATTTGTTTTTGAAGAACGGTAGGTCTTTTTGTATATAATTAACCCTTTTTGAGTTGTAGGCGCTACAACTAATGAAATTTGTAGGGCAGATCTACACGGTTTGATATAGCTCTTTAATAGTTAAAAATATGCTAAAGGTTTGATCAACATCATAAGAAGGAGGTTCCCTCTTTATATACTTTCCCTGTAATCTGGATTGGGAGAGAATTTTTCGTTTTTTATTAAATTGATGCCACGGGGAGCTTTTAGAGGATAGCTTACATTTTTTAAACGTTATTTGACTCCGAAAGAATTGGTAACAAAAATTTGAACATGGAAAGAGTAGGTGCTGTATGTGCGTGTATTTAATGCAATTCGAGTTGTTAATGATACATCTTAACTAAACTTGTAGTCTTGTACTTGCAGGTAAGTATGCTCTTTAGGTTGGTAACGATCTAGGATTTCTAAACTTGTAGGGCTCGATTAAATAGATCACCAAATGGTTTTTTATTATAGAATTACTTACACGAGCGAATATAAATTTTTAGTCTGCGTCTCAAATGTGGAAAGATCTAGAAACTAATCTTCTTTGAAGATAGCTCCAACCAACAGCAACGTATCTTGCATTCGCGCTCTGGTTTCGTCTTTATCTGGACGGGCTCGCTCCTCCATTTCGAGCTTTTCCTGTCGGTGACGATCTTCGGCTTCAGCTTTTAGAGCCATCACGGTAGCTTCCTTCGCCGTAGCCTCATCTCGCCGTCGTTGATCGTCTTCCGCTCGACGGATGTCCGCTTTCCGGTCGCTTTCCTCACAGAAGAGAAACATCATCTCGAAAATACTGCTGCCTATACTGCTGCTGAAATTAAGCATCATCTCGAACATACTGCTGCCTAGACTGCTGCTGAAATTCTTGAGGTCGTTTAGTTTGTTCTTCAAAGCGGTAGTTTTTTTCAAAGCTCGCATACGCTTCGCTTTGGCGAAGCTCGCTTCGGCTTGTTCGGTGTCTTCTCCATCTCGGAGACGCTTGGCATCAACATTGTCCCGAAACGTATACAAGTTTGTATCCCCCAGGCGGTTCGACGTACTCTATAGTGTTAGGTGTCTCTAGACCTCTTATTCATCTCTACTACCGGATTTATACCCGCGTGTTGCAGGTAATTTACTCGGAATTGGTACCGGTGACTTCTCGGTTGACTCTGCCAGCGAAGGCACCAGTTTTACTTCTTGGAGCCCGAAGTCCGTAGCTGACGTGTAGCAGGAAAAGACTGAATTACGCCTGCAGAAGAAAATGCCTCAGGCCATCGGCTCCAAGTTGCAATTCGATGCGGTCACAGGAGTCCATCGGAATTGAGGTGCGCAGGGCTAGTACATTTCCAACTATGGTTGGGTTTGCGTTGACTAGGGTCTTCGGGTCTACGGTATTATCAACAGACTGGGATGTCTCGTTGAAGTCAATGAGTCGTGCCACCTCGCCTTCAGGCGTCGTCCTAAAAGCTGGACCCTCTCGGTCATCATAGTAACGTTCAAAACTGAAGTCTGGCTCCACGAATACCTCATCGCTCCCGCCTTCGTTCTCATTGTCGATGTCCTGGCCAGCCTTGGCGTCCATCTCGACGACGTCGGCTTTTTCGTATATGGCTTGCTTTGCCGTTTTGGGATAATTAGATGTGTTGAGGCATCTCTGCGATCCCCGTAGGTTTACGGACACTGTAAAGTGCCTTGAACTTTCTACGGAGACTGTCTAGGTCTATCTCGGCCCACGACCGGCTACGGTTTGTGTTGTAAGCAATAGTCATACGATGGTCTTGGATGTTTCGGTGACATCTTTGCAGCGACAAATAAACCAAAGATCATCCCCATAGTCAATTGTGATCCCCTCGCTTCGGCGGACACGTCTCGTGGTCGCCACCACCACGGTGGTACGCCTTCCATTAGAAACTTCTCTAAATTCGGCTGCAGGGTTGCATGAGTGATTGACGAACTTCTCGTGGCGCCCATTGTATCGACGTTGATAGAGACGCGCACTGCATACGCCGGACACTCCGGTCGTGTTTTTATCACGAGATGGTAGCCTCGGTTCCGGGGTCGGTTGCGGAGGGAGGTGCGTCACGCTCCATTTCACCCAGGTATTGACCCAATACCTGGTGAAGTCTAATGTCTTCAGCGGCAATCACACACACGGAAGACGTGCGTACGTTGCGTTTCAAGCAAAGCTTGGAACTCTACGCAAGGCCATTTCCACATAGCCCGTCATAAGGGCAGCAATTTGGAGTGCAGAAGACGTTGATCATTGCATTGCGGCAACTGTCGGTTCGGCATGGAGACGTACACGTGCACCATCCGAAGTGATTAACTAAGGGAAACACGGTACCGAGTGGGTTGTACTGGTCCCTCAGATGTGCCACGCCACACGGCCATCGGGCGAGGTCCAAAACGTCGTCTGCAACACACGCGCGTGAAGCCCGGCGTACCACGCATGGCTTCGAGAGTTCTGCATGGGATGATGCTGTTTTCTTTACGTCGAGATCCTCTCGCCGCGTCGACGACCGTCTCCGAGAGTACGGAGCCGAGTCCTTACGGCGATCCTGGCAGCGATCAGGGCCGCGACCAAGTCGGAGGTAAGGTCGACGATCAGGCAGACGGTCAGGGCCTGTTCAGCCCATTACAGACCGAGTAGTGTACGTGGTGGGGTGTCGAGCAGGACAGGAGACGAGGTGGTCGGGCTCCGCACGCTACGAATCAATTCTGGCGAATCCTGTGGAGGATTTACTTCGTCTTTTAAAGTACCGCTCTCCGAAATATCAGAGGGGTGCCATGGGGGAGTCATGATCCCGGTCGATGCGACGTCGTCCTGGGTCTTCACGCCGCTGGTGTAACACAACTTGTGGATGGGTTTTGCATTGCGGGTCCGAGATAGGTTTGGTGGGGTATTCTCCTCCTTACTGCTGGATGTGCCCAGCACACACTTCAACTTCCAGTACAGGGCAGAGTGTCTGAAGTGGACCATGGCTGCCACACAAGAAACATTGCATTTCGTTAGTAGAGATCTAAGACTACAATACAAAGATTTACATACTTTTCACTCACCTATTAATCGCTCTGTGCTTTTGAAGGGCATATTCAGGAGTGAGCAAATTCTCGGGTTGTCGGAAAACTTATGTCGGCGTTTAAGACAGCTGAAGACAGCTGAGTGACGGATGTTTCGAAAAGAGTGACTATCAACATAAATAATACACATTTCAAAATTTATGATGCTACTCTACATAAATCGAGGGGTAAGGGGTCTCGTGAGACCGTTTTCTCGTCTCACGAGATATATCTCAGGCAGATAATCCGGCATATCTGCTGCAAATAAGTCACCCGTATAGGCTATTTATGGTAGGCGTCCAGTGTCAGGGCCGGACAGCGCACATTCTCGTCGATGATTTCACACTTCTGCTGGATAGAGAGCCACTGGCCTTTTGGGCTCTTGATAATCTTCCTGGTGGGGCCCATGGCGGTGGCGACTGTGCTTCTGTCTGAGGAGGACTGAGTTTGGCGCGATTATTCAAATTCAAGATCCTGATCGGGTTTGAGGGCATGTGTGGTCCACATAGGCGGTACTTGGACCATCTTCGTTATGAAAGTGATACGTCTGATCCTAGCGATTTGGGCAGGGTATTAGCTGTATGTGCATTTCAGTTTCCCAGCGGTATCTGTACACGTACTTAATGATTGTATAATGTGTGACACACAGAGTCGAAGTGACCGGCCGGTCAACGCGCGCCTATACTTCGCGAGTGAGATCATGTGGGAAGCTGATCTAGTACCGGTAACATCAAGAAAGTATCTATACCAGTACGGGTAACTATTGTAGCTCAGGGATACTACACTAGTACAAGAACCGAAGAAACTCCGGCAAGTTAGAAGCAGAGAAGTAAATATAGAAATACCATCAATACGTTCTATAGTGGTAGTCAATTGCGACTTGAACATTTTTTTAAGTAGCCAATCAAAAGGAAAGAATTGACTACCCCAAATTGAGTTGCATCAACTTCCATTTTTTGTTTCCGCTTCAGTAGAAGTTTGGTGATTCGTTGTATTCAATGCCTTCGTTACTGTACGGCATAAACTCTGCATATGTAGTGTACGCCGAACCTGTACGGTAAGATAGTGAGCGCGTGTTTTAAAGGTTTAAAAGAGCTGGTTGAAATGATAGATTGTCTTTGCGAGGCCGCTTCGTTTAAGGCTGGGCAATAAATATCGGGACCGATACTGGTCGTGTTCCTAACGCACCAATGTTATCGTCTCACGCGTGGCAGGGGGATTGTTAGCGTCGTCTTCATCGCTCGAATTGTTGCCTCACTTCTGTCAAACTGAGGGTCCGTGTTTAATAGTTGCGCCCACGTCCTGACAAGACTATTCATGGTATCGAGCGGAGAATGTTCTACCGCAGCGTAGTTTCATCTTCGATACCTTTCCATTTAGAGTTGCTTAAGTATTAGGCTCCATAGAAACTTATAACCAAATGGAAGGCCGACATTTTAATCATCATCTTCGATAACTTCTCAGTAGCAGCAAACCACTCTACGCTGCGCAAAATGTGGACTCAAAAGAATAGATCTAACTCGATATCTTTTTCGAACACCTCTGATTGAAATGAACCGCACGTTTGCTAAGCGAGGGCTTTTTATTCTCTTCAGTCTGTATTCCAACCACGATATCGACCACACTGCCGTCCGTGCTAGCACCGGACACAATATTCACCGTGCCACCGACAGCCCTGCGACGAAAGACGCCAACCAATAGCTCACCACCGTCCTCGCCGGACGAAACAGCCACAGACCCGCCACGAGCGCCCGCACTGCCTCATGTGTCAACGCTGGTAAAAATTAAAGTGAGTGTATTTAGTTCGTTCGTTGGGACTATCTTAGCTCTTGTCATTTTCCTACGAACTTTCCTTCTCTGCTAATACCTGGATTTCCCTCCAAGTCGTAAGCCATCTTCTCTTAGTAGTCCCTTGTATTACCGTGCTTTAGCTTATCACAACATGTTCCCCCATGGTGGTCGTCTTGTAGGGCTTAATCAGGCGCATGTGAATTCTTTCTTGGTAGCGCCCTTTATCGATGACAAGAACACCGTCCGTTCTAACACTGGCAATGCGATACGGTCCGTCGTGGAGCTGCTGCAGCTTCGGTGCTCGTGGGTCACTGCGAGACACCATTATTAAATCTTCGGGTCGATACTCGTGCTCTACACGACCTTTGTTTTCTCGCTCTGCTGCGTGTTGGACTTAAGTTTGTTTTCTTTGGTTTTGTTCTTGCCTGTTCACCGTAGTAGGGATATCGAAGAGCCTGTCTCTGCCGAATGCAGCTTGACTTGGGGACATTCCCGTCATTGTGTGGTGTTGTGCTCGTATTGCGTACATAATTGCCGATAGCATATTTTCCCACTCCTCTTTGGTTGAAATTATCTCTGAGCGTAGCTTGTTGTCAATAGTCCGATGCGTTCGTTCTACCACTGAATTGGCTTGTGGTATTTTTGCTGTATTGGGGCTGTGTCGTACGCCATAACTGCCTAATAGCTCTCGAAATTCTCCACGAAATTCTGGCCCTTGGTCGTAGATGCAGACTTCGGGTCGAGGGTAGCGATTGAACCAGAATTGGTCAACGATACGCGCTGCCTCAGGGCTTGTTCCATCCTCCATACTGATAATTTCCACCAAACGAGTACTCCTATCAACAATTGTTAAAGCTCGCAAGCGATTTTCGCCTCCAAAAGGTCCGAGTGTATCCACAGCAATCTCGGCCCAAGGGCGGACCTCAACGGTCTTCGTGGGAATTTTGCCATTTTACTTCTGTTGTCTTTGCTGCGAGCACAAGTCGTACAGTTTCGTACCCATTGACGGATTGACTCCGTCATTCCTGGCCATGTCAGTGCTGCTTTAATCGACTCTAGCATTATCTTTTCCCCAGGGTGTACCAGCCATTCATGGTAGGTATTTAGTAATTTGTTCACCCACTCGGGTGGAACAATCACTCGTCCATCTGCTTTGCTGACTAACACTGACGTGCTGCCAATCGCGCGCCTTGCTACCGTAGCTCCTTCACAAAGGTTTGCTCGGCGCTGCGCTACTGCGATTTCTTCGAGCGAAAGCGGATTCAACATCTCGGACTGATTTGCAGTGCCGCTGCTTCCGTGGTATAATCTTTACTTTCAACACTGGAAGTCGCGATAGTGCATCTGCGACGACATTTTCATGTCCACGAATGTATACCATGTCTGGTCCAAACTCTTCGATTTCTAACCGCCAACGGAGCACCTGCTCATTTGTAAACGTTGCCTGAATCGAGTTCTTGTGGTCTGTGAAAATGCGAATTTTATGTCCCCACAAAAGCGAATGAAACTAGCGAAGCATTTCCAAAACGCTGAGAAGTTCATTTCGGTTCATTGTATAGTGCTCTTGTGCTCCAGAGCACTTTCGAGACCAGAATGCCAATGGCTTCCCTTGTTGCATAATCACCCACCTAGTTGTTGTGCAGAGGCATCTGTATTCAAGTCAAAAACTTCGTTGAATTCGGGGTATATCAGGAGCACATTCCGCGCAACCATTGATTTAGCTTCCTCGAAAGCTTTTTCTTCGGGGGTCCCCACTGGAATGGACGCTTATTGGACGTCAATGCCGTTAGTGGTGCCAATATTCTTGATCGTCCCTTCCACATGTCCTTGTAGTAGTTTATCATACCCAGAAAGCGGCGTAGATCTAGAATGTTTCTGGGTTTTGCTATACGCAAGATAGCACCCACTTTGCTTTGGATAGATTTGCAGCATTCACTCGAAATCCCAGGTACTCCACTTCTTTCACACAGAATTTGCTTTTCGTCACATGAACATCTTCGAATGAGTCTGATAGTACCAATAGGTCATCTAGGAAAACCCGCACGAAGAGTAAATCTCCCAACAATTGTTGCATAATTGCCTGAAATTCATCTAGAGCCTTGCTTATTCCCATCGGCAATCTACAGTAGCGGAATTTCCCCCATGGCAGCCCTAGCGCCGTGTAGGGGCGACTTTCTTCGGCCAGAACACGGCTATAGTATCCCATCACCAAGTCAAGTGCACTGATGTAAACTGGGCGCGGCAACTCGCGAATCATGTCTTGCAACTTGTTTAAGGGGTAATACTGTCGGTCCAGACACTTGTTCAGTCTTCGGATCAGTGCGATTCCGAAAGGAATCGCACTGATCCGTCTTTTTTTGCAATCACGAGTGCAGGTGATGCCCATGGTGAATTCTTATCAGGCTGCAATACTCCCTGATCCACAAGACGCTTAACTTCCTTTCGCACTGTGTTTCGCTGTTTCACAGGAATCAGGTATGGTCTTTGAGCGCTGGGTGTGCTTCCTGTCTTCACAGGCAATCGGTATGGCTTTAGGTTAAGAGTTCCCACCTTTGGCTGAAAGGCCACCTTAAACTTTTCGAGTAAAGACATAAGTTTCTCTTTTTGCTCGATCGTGAGGTGCGCTTTTGGTACCAACGCTTCCAAATTAATTTCCTTTCCTGTCACGTCCAAAATTCGTACCATCAGATCATCTTCATTCATTACTGCCACAGCTGTCTGTCTCTCTGAGTTTGCCCCATCTCTAACCTCACTCCATCCCAGTGAACTTCTCTAGCTTTATAATTAATCACCATACACTGCTTCTGTCAAAAATCAGCACCGAGAATTAATGGGTACACGAGTTTCTCACGATCCTGCAGTTTTGCTCGCAAACTCGTTTATCAGTAAACCCCGGCAGCACAATCGGGAGCGTTATTTCACCAATCGTGCTTAGGACATCTCCGTTCACATTTCGGTACTCTGCGCATGAATTTTGCGATTGAAACTACGGCACTACTTCTTTGGTCACAAGAGAGTGCGTGGCTCCCGTATCGAGCAACGCCGTGTACGTCTGATTGTTCTGAGGGTGCCTTAACGTGACTTCCACTAGCAACGGCATCAGGGGCAGGTGTTTAACGGATTGTGCTGGTGCTCCATGGTCCAGTTTTTCAGTCTTCCAGTAGCTCAGTGGGTCCTCGTTACGCACATCCTCTAAAATTCGTGTTGCTGCTGCATCCACAGCCGCGGCTTGCACTGCTCGTCCATCATTTACACTTTTTAAGTCTCGCCCTGTTTCAGATTGACACTCGTTGCTGCACTCACCTCGTGCACATGGGACGGGGCTTGGAGACCCAAGTGTGCCCAATCAGCACCCGACGGGGGCCAATTGTGACCGTCTGACACCCCAATCGCACCCATCCGGGCACCCAACTCTAAGAGCTGGCGTACACGAGTATACTCTATCCGGATAGCTGGATAAGGCAGAAAGGCCGGGTTCGAAATCATTGGCGGGTGGCGGGCTCACCAAATCGTGAAGTAAGGAGAGTATTCTTCTGGGACAGTATTGTGTTTGGGAATGAGTCTCTTTCAAACTCGAAGCATTTGACACAGAGCGCACAACGTCCTTTAGGATCAAGACCGAGCAAGATAACACATAGAATTCAACACATAGTTTAATTCAGTGACTTAGCTACCGCTACTGCTACTCCTGTCTTCTTTCACACTGTTAGTCACTTAGCTACTACTCGTCTCTTTTTCAATCAAGCACATGCGTAAATAGCGATAGCGCATGCACTGCAAAGTCTTCTTGTCAAGGTGACCGAGTGGCTTTGACCCACATAACATTTCGAAGGCCAACAGGACGTACACGCCGCAGTTGTAGCTGTCGGTCTGGACGCCAAGGCCAGGATCGTGATTCACCAAGCGAGAACTGACTCTGAATATATCTGGTAGCATCATAATCATCTGCTGTGCCACGGCACGAACACTGATAATGTAGGAGGACGCCATCGAGTCGTACGCACACTCTGCCCTTCTCCAAATCCATCAGCACAGCGCACCAATGGTTATTGTTGCAGTTGATTG
>JAIKVB010001276.1:0-14154 GCA_024679045.1 Phytophthora brassicae
ATGAGACTACGTTATCTACTGAAGTGCATTCCCTAGTACTAATGAATACATCGCTTGCTTCGTCGACGTAATCTGTTCATTGTTGGTGCATCATCACCTTAGCTGCAACTCCGCACGAAAATGACACAAGGAAGCGCTAACTTTCTCATTCATGTAGTAATCACTTACGAACACACATATGCACTTGTAGCCGCCCCCTTAACAGTACATTGTCAGTAGGTTATCATAGGCTGATTCCTTGGTTTGCCCAAGTCTTCTGTACATTCAGGCAACAACAGCTTCGTCTGAATCCTTCCTGCAACACGCAACGAGTGGGCCCACCATCAAATCTCTACGTACGTTTGATGAAATATATGAAATTAATTTCAATATAATACCCCCCCTTTTCTGGGGACTGTACCAACTCAGTGCCCAGAAGTGCTTGGAGACACCCCCTCAGGTAACGTGGTGGGCCGTTTATGTGCACCCCACTCAGTACCTTTAACATCGTTCAAAAAGTATAACACGCGTTTAATCGGATTTAATCATGTCCTGTTGCTGCTTGTACGATACAGGGAGTTTAGTTATGACGCTGGACCGACAAAAAGATTGCTCTTCCACCGTCAGTCTACAGACTTCGAACTACGGGGTGGCCGTCAAGACCGCTGAGTCTAGATCCCCTATGTAAGTAAACTGTATGTGTGTTATTGCGCGTTTACCCACTAGTATATGTACTAACTGTGTATTGTCTAGAAAATTGGGCCCGCGTGTCAAGCGTAAACTGCATAATGTCGGAGTATCATACGGAGATACCAAATATGGACCTCGCCCTAACAAGAAGGCAAAAACGCCTATCAAGACAACCCCTTCTACAGAAGAGGTATCTACTCACTCTCGTCAAGTAAGAAGTGGTGTAATCTCTCTTCCCACGTATCTTGAAGGACAGAATCTTTGCGCTCCACAAATCGGAGTTGCAGAACAAGGGCAGTTGTCGTCTCCGTCTGTTCCTGGTGTTGCATCTTTTCCTACCTTGCGATCCGGATGGTCCTTCGTGCATCCACTGGTTTTGGAAGTCGCCACAGTGCAGGTCGTATCTCTAGCAGAATTTGAACTTTCGCAAACGGACGCTATGGATTCGTCTGCGAGCATTATTTCGAGCTAGCAAACTGAAACATAACAATCAACCCCGCTATCTCAGCTCTCTTCGTGTGCTACCACAGTGATTGTGGGTTCACCTGGGATGTCTTGTTCTAGAGCTTCTACTGTTGCCCCTTGGACGCCTCAGCGTCAGACTCCGGGACGCCATTTGCAGACCTCAAGTCAACGGAGTGACAGGAACGTATCTCCAATCCCAACATGGTTTGCAGAAGTGTACGAGTCGGATGAAACGACTCGGAAACGCTAGCCGAGCTTGCAGGCTTTATGTCACCTCGGTCGCATAAGGGTCCTAGTTCGTCTCCCTCTTCTACGACCTGTGAGGAAGTGGACGCCTCCCAGGTATCCCGTATAAGTAGTTCATCCGATTGTGTCGTTCTGGGAGACACGCTACAACGAAATGCTAAAGACGAATGGGAAGGTGAAGATTGACCAAGTACCGTTAGGAGGATGTAATCGCAGTACAATCCTCGCAATTGGAGTTTTCCTGCCGTGTCGTCCGGTGTCCAGGACGGGCGGTGCTGTTGATGCGTTGTCAGATGCAATGCCACGATGTGTGCCAATGCGCAAGCCGGTCGGTTCTGTACCGATTACAATTGTGCGTTCATTGCTCAATGTAGAAATTCTCTAAACGAGAGTTCCGATCCCTCGTTACAGCGCAATTTACGAACAGGACAGTGCGGCGTGGTAGCTTTACGAGCCATTCCTGCAGGTGAAGTTTTGGGTCAGTACCTGGGTCATTTGCAACTTCTAGGACCTCCCTGCAAAAATGGCCGTCTAAATGAGGGATATCGAATGCATCTCCGCACGCGCACCACAGGCAATCAGTATATTAGAATCGACGCACTTGAGGAAGGGGTTTGTTGCGTTATATGAACCACTCATATAACGCAGCTGCAACATTTCACGAAGTGCAAACCGGTAGGACGCTGACGGTGGTTGGCGTATCCACGCGATACATTTTTCCTGGAGAGGAAGTGACGGTTTCTTATTGAAACCGTCTTTGGTTCATTTGCAGGTGCGGCGGGTGGGAATGTCAGCATCGTGACCTCCAAAACGCGCCTAGTATTGAGCGTATTTGACGATGTTGCAGTTCCATAGGCTACACAATGAGCTGTGAAAGCCCTGTCGAATTGTAGAGTCTGCAGTCTCTAGATAACAGTTGCGCTCAGCACGAGTTATATTTGTATTGCAGGACTTTTTATTTTTTTTAATTCACTTATTGTCATTTCATTCTATAATATTTATTTGTACTTAGTAATTGTATGCTATACTGTAAACAGAAGTACGAACATTTGTATTGTCCCGCTAGCGCTCACAACAGAAATCTTCTTCTCGCGCGTAAGCCCCTCCTCCGCAGTCATGTCCAAAGTAAGTAACCCGACTTGTAATTTGTCTTAAGACCTCTTTGATTTTACCATTTCTTTACTCATACTTGTGCAGCGTGGTAGGAAAACTGGATATCATAATTATGGGGTTAAGGAAAGTCTGTTACTGTGCACTCTTGCGCGAAAATATTTTGCCAATCGGCCGAAACATGTGGGAGACGGTGGCCTTGGAGTATAAAAATCTACGCCGAGGAGGGACGTGGCTCGAGCGCGACTTCGACTCTATGCGCAGGCGTTTCAAAACGTTATACATAAAGTCGAAGCCTACGGGTATAAATGGCGAGATTCCCGCAAAGCTAAGACCTGTAGCTCTTGCACAGGAAATCCAGGTGGCGATCAAAGAAAAAGGAGGTTCACACACCTCCCACGACGATTTTGACAGGGGGACGAAGACACCCACCTTCTCCAGCAAGTAGATGCTGTCCTTTCGCAGGCAACCAATCTGTTGGCCGAAGACCCCGAAACGGGTGCGGAAGACGATGATCATTTGTCCGGCTCCGAGGACGAGATGGGCGATCAAGATGACAGTAGAGATCCTCCAGTGGCTTCCAACCAAAGTGGCAATAACGTCACTGAAGATTTCCCCCTACAGAGATTAGACACACTGGAAGTATTATTACTAGCAACGGAGTGTATGATGCATCGTTGGCTAACGAGGTATGTTCCGATAACGAAACTGGCGGGGGGGAATCGTCTTATAGCGGTGGACCCTCGGATACACAAGATTCAAATGTCTGCCCCTCTCAAACAGTGTATGAGGCATGCAACCTCGGTGCTGGCACTGATCCACAAGTCTTGACTGTTGGTGTTGAGCCTGTTTTGGCAACTCCGGAAATGTATGGAGCGATACAGGACATTTTGCGTAGGGATAGTGCTGCTACAGGAGACGAAGCTCCGACAACTCCTGTGTCCGGACCTCAGACGCGTATACAAGGACACTTATCCAAACCTAAGACCAAAGAGTGCGAACAAACCGGGTAATGTGGCTAGACCCACGTACGCTTCTCCAGACGGGCGTCCTTTGACACGTGACGCTAGTCGAGCTGTATTGGATGCTCAAGAAATGCAGACCCATAAAACGAAAAGTACGTCGAGTAACCGTCTAGGGGGCGGCGATTTACGCGTTCTTCGAGACAATTTAGAAGAACTGACAGGGAGATCCGCCAGCGTGAACAATAAGAGCGATGCTTCTGACATAACCAGTACTGGAGTAACATACGCGAATCACAAGCGAGTGAGGGCCAAGAAGCGGCTGGACCAACTTCGTAGAGACATGGATGAAGCGGAGGAGAAAGAAAATCTTGCTGGAAGTGATATGATGCAGATTTGGTTTTATGAGAGCAGATTCGGACCGTAGAGCTGAGATCGAAGACCGCAGAACCGAGAAGATCTAGAACTACGCCTGAGCGCTGAAAGTCAAGAGAGAGATGATCGAGATCTTAAACGGCGCGAGGGAGCTCAAGTTATCGAGACGAGGCGCCTACAGGAACAGGAGCTTGCTAGAAGTCTTCGTGAAGAGCAGAATAGAAAGGAGGCTACGCTCGCTGTCGAGGATCGTATACGCTACGAGGAGAGAGTCGAACGTGATCGCGCTGAGGCGCGCGAACGACATGAGCAGATGATGCTTTTAATTTCTGCCATGAATCATGGCACCAAACCTCAGTAGGTGATCGAAAATTGTACATTTTCGGTTGCAGTAAAAGAACAAGAGATTTGCAATCTTTAAAAAAATTACATGTTGTCTTGGTGTCCGTGGAAATGTGTTGTCCGGATTTCACTTATTCCTACTGTAACGAGTACGAAAGTAACCCTACTACCAGAGCAGATGATCATAGCAAAGAAGACAGTGCGAACAATACGACGACAACAGAAGATCGAGAACGAGCCACAGCTGGCAATATCAGCCGTACGAACGAGATCTTGTGGTGGATCAGTCAGACGGATGACGAAGAGTCGCTGTAACCCAGATGTGCGAAGTGAGTGGTATAGAGACTAAAGTTGATGGGTGCAGAACAGCGCCGACGCAGGACGGAAGCTCAATCTTGAATTTGCGCTAGACAGCAGAGAGCAAAGCACAAGACTGACGACCAAGTAGTGTGTGGAGCAAAGAAAGAGGGGAACGAGACGATACGTGTGTTGAAACGGACAGAGGCTGTATTCGGGACGGAACTTAGGGACAAGTCGACAGGTCGAGCACGGCTGCCAGAGGACACGGAGTTAACACAGTAGGCTAAGAGGCCGCCTGTTATAATAAGAGCCTCGAGTGGACCTGCGCTGTTGTACGAGTACCAGAGTGACGAATAGGAGACAGTCGAAGAGAAGTGGAGACAAACGGAGACAACCGTAAACAACGAACGGAGACAACCGAAAGCAACGTGAAAACGACAGTGTGTATTGAACGAATAAATAGGACCTAGCCCGGCACCTTTAATTGTGTTAATTTCTGTACAAACTAGGACACTAGCAGCAAAGTAGTGTTGGCTATAAGACTCGCCGACCAGCTGGCGTCCCAAGCTCGTTATACTACTGTGCGGACTCTATAGTTAGACAATCTAAATAAATTATCAAACGCTATTTTCTTTTACTAATATCGCTCAGCAAAGGCAATAATAGGCGGTGGTAAACCTTTTCCACGGATCCCATTCCCCACTCATCCGACTGGCGTATGAAAGTGACGGCCCCCGAAATGATTTTTGCTGCTGGCTGTACATACGGTAGAAGCTTGTTCAGGTCACCCTCCTGGCACCTGATTATGCGAACGTCGCGGAGGGTATCTTAGTGCCTGACGGACACAATATCTTCACTACGAGTAGGTATCCAAGGTTAAATGGCTGAGCGCCACCTCAATCGTGTGCTCCCTGCGGAGTAACCTGAAGCTACGTATGCAGCTCTGTATTTTTGTATATTACATGAAATTGTATATCTACTTGGGGAGCGTGGTGTTTGGTACGGCAGCTCTCTCCTCGCTGACTTCGGCTTTTGCTGCCCTACGAGTAGCAATCGAGTGAGAGAGCCATCTGCCAGACACTTTTATCTTGTCGGTTCTTTACCCCACATTCACGTGTACTGGTATTGCTTTAACTGAATATCTAACTATCGCATTTCCTTGCTGTTCTGATGTGAAGTCTTGGTGTGAAGACAGCGCACTGCGCGACTTCACACCTGCTGCATGTTGGAGTGCCTAGACATAAGTTTTTTTGCGAAGCCACGGGATCTGGCACGGCAGGAACGCTTGACACACCGCTAATAGAAGTCTTCGCCAAACGAGAAGAACTCCAGCGTGCTTGTGCCGTTGTACAGACGGTGTCTGCTTCAAAGTCTTACTGCCCAGCGAGGCGAAACACCTGCCCCACTAATACATATGATCAGGCGCTACCTCGTGCTGTTGGGTGTTACCCTACGGGCAAAACGCCTGCTTGCTGCTACACACAGACCCATACAACAAGTTGGAAAGGCACATACACGTTATAATTAGGCGTATGAGAAACTTCGTAGGTGATTTATATATATATATATATGCACAGGTTGAAAATATTTTCTGCACCACTGATCACGTCCATCTGCTGCCTTGCGTAAAATATGTTCGACGTTTGCCTGGAGGTGGCATTTGCCAAATGAGTGGTTTTCAGAGCGACGAACAAAAAAAACGCTATTTGCGTAACCGTTACATGCAACGAAGCTCGGAATGTGATTTCGAGCCATGATCGGCTGACTGCTATATGACATGACCACTATAAGCTAGGGAATTCGGTAGGAACCTTCATCGACAACTATGCACGACACTAATGGCAGAGCTGAAGAATCAGCGAATTCAGGACTCCCCGCCACGTCGCAGCTGCATACTACATGTCACCAATAACTAAAAGTGGCAACCAGTACGGCAACGGAGCCTGGCCCAGATAGATGGATTGTGCCCAATCTGGTGTATCTCCATATTGAGGTGTTTCACCCTATGGGTTAAATAAAACCGCACTTTATGGCTATCACCTGTAATTAATGGGGTACCCATCTATTCTCATAAGTACGGGTCGTATTTATGAAAGACACAAGACCTCAGCTCCACTCATTAGGGATTTGTGATGACAAAAGGGTGCGTTATCAAGACAGATTACAATACAACAACTTCATTAACTAAAATAATATACTCAGTTTAAATCTAACATACAAGTAAGCAAGTTAATCGGGAGGGATTCCTAATTGACTATAAGAAAACAAGGCTTCTTCGGCTAACTTCGGACAGAGACGCAGGGCGTCTGTCAAGGTTAACGCTACGCTTCCTCAAGCTAAGGTGCGTGTGATCCCCGTCACACCTGGTAGCACTTGTAGTCAATCCCGCGACCGTCGCGAGCAGATTATCACCTCGGCAAGAGTACCCCCATCTCTCAGATGCTCTCTGGGCTACTCTAGAGAAGATGATAAGCCTCCAAAGAGACCAGGCTATCGCTGGATTTCCCACACTCTCTGCGGATAAGCAGCGTGCACGCGTGGAACGCTTCGACAAGTATGAGTCTTCTCTCATTGCACACGTCAACACCACGGCACGAGAAGCGGCTCGCGCGAAAGTATGAGTCTTCTCTCATTGCACACGTCAACACCACGGCACGAGAAGCGGCTCGCGCGATCGTGCGAGCTGAGGTACAGGGTGCCGCTCAAGCTGCAGTGCAGCGATCGACAGCAAATACCCCCACGTCCACCCTCGACCAAAGCAGTCAACCGAAGTTCGACGGCAAAGAATCTGACAGCCTCGTGTTTTGGATCCGCGAGATCGAAATAGCGCTGAACGCTGGGCAGATCTACGACGCGCGATCTCAAGTTGCTTTTGTGCTCTTCAACCTAGGAGGTCGTGCGCGAGCATGGGTGATGGCCCGCGAGACATCCTCCCCCGGATACTTCTCGTCGTGGTCGTTCATGGAACAGGAACTCCATGCGCAGTTGTTGTTAGCCAGTGTGGCCTATCCTCACCGTTCCCTATTCCTGCGTTGCAAGCAAGGGAAGCGCAACCTTCAAGACTATGTCATGGAACTGCAGAGCCTAGAAGCTGCCATGACCGGCGCTCCCCTCTCTGAGGATGTGAAAGTCACAGTATTCATGGCGGTGTCCGTACCAGTTCGGTGCATTCTGAGCTATTCCGTAGACAACCCAAGACCTTCAATGAGGCCGTCCCTATGGCGCTATTGGACGACCACTGTGTGCGTTCAGCCCACGGCTTTACCGGTTCCTCCGAGACAACCGAAAGGCCGACTCCAATGGAGATATCCTCGGCTGAATCGGCTCGTTCCTCTCAAAAGAAATCTCGCGTCAGTGGACGCTGTTTTGGTTGTAACCAAACAGGTCATTTCCGTCGAAACGGTTCTACCAACCCGTGGAACACTAACCGTGGTCGGTCCTCCGCGGCATTGCCAACGCTCACTCTCATTGAGTCTGCTGGACAGGATAACGTCGGCTCCCAATAGGTGCGGGTGCCCTGCTGGGAGACCTCGTTCACCTCGGACGACGATGGCTTTGCCATTTCCAAGTCATATGGAACAAGTCCCTAATACCACAATGTTTCTTTCGGTGGCCGCTACACGATTCAATCTCGTGGTTGTCACAGCCAGCGTTAAGGGATTCGAAGAGCCAATGACCATCTCGATCGACTCAGGTGCGTCGTACAATTTCGCAATGAAAGCCAGTGTGGCTAGGAACAGCACACTTTATGCTAAAGCTTTAGAAGACTATAAGAGTAATAGTAATGTGTCTATTCGCCTAGCGACGGGCTCGATTGTATGAACGCGTAAGGTTCTTCCCCCTTTAACCATCAAATTTGATGATTTCAACTCGGTCGAACCGTTCATTGTCCTAGACATGGATAATCGGTACGACCTGATCCTTCGCATGCTTTGGCTTACAATGCACGAGACTTGGATCGATTGGCGTAGTCGCACATTTGGTGCTAGCCACAAACCCTTAGCGGATAGAGTTTTGGCAGGTTATGTCGCCTCCTCTACCCGCAACGGGTTCGTGCATGAGCATCGAGCGCCACGCAGTGAAAGGCTCTTCGCCAGTTCGGCAGAGCAAGTGTTGAAAAAAATGACTCCACAAGGCGGTCGAGCTGAGGCAGCTCACGCTAAAGACGATGTCGCGGGGGAGGTTTCCCGCGCGATGGCAGCCTGGCTGCGAGGCGTGGCACGGCTGCCAGGATACGGAGATCGCTATTGATCTGTGAGCTGCGGGAAGCCACCTCTGACTTATCTTCGTCGTCCGACTCGTCGAAGTCGACCTCCTCAACATCGTTGGCCTCATCCTCGCCGTCTCGCACCGCTCGAATGCGCTTCAGGCCTCCGGACCAGATTCGTTAGCAGGCTTCTTGACAGAACCTTCGGGTGCCGGTCCTCGCTCGGAGTCGTCTCGAGCTTCTTGACCGGAGGCGTCGAGTGAGTCGGACTCATCTTCAGACGTGTAGATCGTTTGTGGGGCAGCGCCGGCGTTGCCGGAAATCTCGGTCTTACTGTCCAATTTGGCCGGATCCCTGAACTCGGTATCTTCATGCTACGCAGCGTTGGCATACGCATATGAGTTAGACGTGAACAGGGTTCGATAGTAGCGGGTCTGTCGACCCGTTAGTACTAAGACTAAATATGCGCAGCTCATTTTCAATATTGTAGTTTATGACTACTACCCCTGGAGAGCGGCTTAGTACTAAGACTAAATATCGCACTATCTCGCACTATATCGGTACTAAAAAACCGAATTTTTCGCTGCCTCACCATAGTCCCCTTTTGCTTGCCTCCATCCGCTTAATATCGCCACGATTGTGATGCAGAACAAACTGGCGTTGTGCGCGTGCGTTCTCAGAGGACTCATGACGAAATACCCAGTTGAAAACACTAGCTCTTGGAATTCACTGGCAAAAAAAGCTCTGCCCCAGCCAAATTCGTGCGAGTTTCGCAGGCGACGTGAAACAATTCTCTCCAGTGTCAGCAAACCACTTGCAAAGATCGATCCGCTGGCAAATCTTCTCCACATGCCAGACGTGTTTGCCGTTTCTGCACTGTATCGTCAGTGTCGCCAGTTTTTTTGCGTTCGTCTTGGTTGGTGATATGATGCTTCACCACGTCACCCGTTCAACGCTGTGTTTTAACCACTTCTCAACTACTGCGTCTGCCTCATTATCCAGTACTTCGTCGATCGAGTTCACTCCGGCCTACTGCGAAACTTCATCGCCATACAGAAAGTCAAAATCAAAAAGAGTCATAGAGAAACAAATTGAAGGCTTATTTATAAACCAAACCTTCACAATAGATCCGCCATCGAATACAGCTCGTTACTACATAGGTGATGCACTTCACGACTGCAGACAGAACAGGAAGATGTCGCCGTCAAGGACTCGAAGCAACAGCCAACCTTAGCCACTTCATCGGATTGAGCTGGAAAATGGAGAATAAGAGAAAAGGGGGGAAGACTGTTCGGATACATATTGGGACCAGGCAGCCAAGTGTTGAAGGTCAAGTTGAGGCCCGCCTCAGAGTGAGACCAAGGACGTTCGAGAAGCTGAGAAGTGCGGGCCAATGCATGTTAACGAGTAGTTCTCCTGGAATGATTGCAGAGAGAGAACGGAGACTGCCAAGCCAAAAATCTATTCACTTTTCCTTTCTTCGTTTAGAGCACAAGTGTCATTGGATCCGATCCAGACTCCAATAAAGACTTGCGATGTTCACGCTGAGCAGCTACCAACACAGACCGAGGTCCGCCGAATCCTTCCTTGAATTTAGTAGTCTGATAGTACTAACTATTTGACATCAAACTACTAAAATGATTTAGTTCTACTCAACTAAGAAGGCAACGTTATTATGCATATGCAAAATATGACTACTAAACTATTACTTGAAGTAGTACTAACCATTACTAAACCGAGGTTTACTATCGAGCCCTGGACGTGAAGTCCTTTGCCTGCAAGGCCCTGAGCTTCTTCACGTGAATCTTCGGTTTGGCTTCTTTCACCCTAGGCGTTGCCTTTCTTGCAGCGGGCGTCTTGTTGCGAACCTTTTTGGCGATGGGCAGCTCGGCATTAGCGGACGTGGACTTCGGGTCTCCTTGGATGCGCTCTTAGAGCCCGTGGTCGTGGCAAGTGGATCCGTGTCTTTGGAGACACTCTTAGAGCTCGAGGCTGCTGCAGGCTCTTTCGCGGGGTTCTTGTGGCCACCCTCCGGGCTGGATGTCGTGGATGGGGTCTTCGGGTCTTCCTTCGGAGTGCCCTTGGAGCTGGTCTCTTTGACATGTGTCTTGTCCGTCGTCTTGGGGATTTAGGGCTTCTTGGTAGGGGCCATATCCGTGCGACCACTTCGTTTCGAGGTGGCGAATTTGGAAATGAGGTTGGACCTCTGAATGCGGCACCGAGAGCGCGTGTTTCGCTGAATTCCCCTCTATCCAAAATTTTCCGTTCTAACGGTGTTTTCAGTTCGGATATGGGAGGGTGTAACGGGGTCTGAACCGATAGGTGGATTGTGCCCAATCTGGTGTATCCCCATATTGAGGTGTTTCACCCTATGGGTTAAATAAAACCTCACTTTATGGCTATCACCTGTAATTAATGGGGTACCCATCTATTCTCATAACTACGGTTCGTATTTATGAAAGACACAAGACCTCAGCTCCACTCATTAGGGATTGGTGGTGATAAAAGGGTGCGTTATGAAGAAAGATTACAGTACAACAAATAATATACTCAGTTTACATCTAACCTACAAGTAAGCAAGTTAATTGGGAGGGATTCCTAATTGACTATAAGAAAGCAAGGCTTCTTCGGCTAACTTCGGACAGAGACGCAGGGCGTCTGTCAAGGTTAACGCTATGCTTCCTCAAGCTAAGGTGCGTGTGACCCCCATCACACTCAGCGTCGAATTCTTCTCCGTCATCGGTTATGAGCCAAACCAGGGCCTGCCCCGACAATGAAAAATGCTTTCTGACAGCACTTTAGTACTAATCAAACTGCTGAAGGCATTTCGAAAAATGTTGATACAACCGAATCTCCATATATCGAACATGTAACTTCAACTGATGACACGACTTTGTTCAGAAGCGATGCTGAATTACTCATTTTTTCTCATTAGCTGATATACAGGGCGATTGTGAATTGGTTGAGGCGCCACTTAACCCCCCAACACTCACGCGTTGTATTTGCATACATGTGAGGAAAAGGTACGACGTACACTTTTCACAGCTCGCCGTCTATGCAACATGTTAATGGCGGTGCGGATGCACAGGGCTAAATGCAAATTTTGAACAAAGACTTAAAAAATCACTAGAGAAAGTGACTTCAAAATTTCGCATAATTTTAGTGGGTGCGCACCTCCGCCACCAACAATTTCGAGTCATTCGCGAAAAAGCAGAGAAGACCCCACAGGACGCAAAATGGTGGCGCTGGGAGACTCGTAAGGATAGGGAGATGTTCCGTACACGTCTGGAATGCCGGAGCACCGCCGAGCGGCAGCGACTGATGGTTGAGCACGCATCGTACGTCGACGGCACCGAGACAACGACGCAGACGTCGGGGACGGCGATCCCAGCGGGACGGAGCTTCCGGACGACGTGCAGCATGGTATGTAAGGCATATACGATGTATATACTACATTTCTAACAGGTTGATGTCGTATATTATGATTTTCCCTTACAGGCACTCCTGTTATAGCACCTAGTGCTACTACAACTTCAGCGGCCGCGCCACAAAAGGCCGCGCCGTCCGTCGCAGCACCGGGGGTTTCATCGCCTCCTGGAAATAGTGCTTCCCACGTTGCATAGCCGAAGAAACGGACGGTAGACGCTCTTGCGCTTGAGGCGAAAGGAGCAAAGACCCACAATCCCAGGAATGCCAAGAAACCAAAGGCGAAGAAACCCGTGGGGGTCAAGTCGGCAACGATCAAGAAGGCGGACGACAAAGCGCCTGCATACAAGCCGACGAAGCGTCAGGAGGCCACCAAGGCGAGGGAGGCTAAAAAGAGTGTTGGGAGCGGGAGCCATCGCGCGAGCGCAGGCTGTTGCTAAGCACAAAGCCGCTGCTAAGGAGCGAGCTCCGTTGAAGACCGTGCAAGCAGAGATTCGAGGCGAGGAAGCTCGCATGGAAGCCTTGGCACAGTTGGAGGAGACGAGAAAAGTGGCCAGGAAAACTGGTGGGAAGAGAAAAACAACAAGAAGAAATCAACGAGCCTGCATCTTGAAGACCCGGAGGAAGCCTCCTATGCTGATGATGAGGCGGCGGCATTGCCAGAGCCTGTCCGCGCTACGCCATTGGGATCCACCCCGACGCAGTCGCCAATGAGGTATGTTACCGTTCACGGGTGAAATACAACTTGATCGGAAGCTGACATGTCGTACCTTTTGTTTTGTGACAGAGTAACATCAGCGACGCCAAGTGTACAAATTACTTGCACGGTGTATATACAACATCTCTAACATTTTCGATGTCGTATATTATGATGTTTATGCTACTTGCAGGGCGCTATCCACCGACATGGGTGCCGCTGTTGAGGTAGAAGACGTGCCATCTGCAATTACACAGGAGTCACCCCGAACATCTGCGGAGGTCGACCGCCCTGACAGCTTGAACTCCGACGAGGATGGAGAAGCTGAAAATTCGAAGGACTGGTACATCGAAACGGAGAACAATGATGAGGCTGTCGATGAGGAGTCTACCTCTGCCGATTCTTCCGACGATATAGAAGAAGATGTCGAATCGTCTGACGAAGAGGCTGATGAGGCCATCGGATAAGATCTTCTAGACCGTCAAAAGAGGCGAGCGGTAAGAAGGTTGGCCAAGAAGCGTCTTAAAGAAGCGAAGGCTAAGATAACGCGTAGTTGGAAGACGACAACACAGAATTAGAGCGACCGGACGAAAGACGAGATGATTGTGCTTGCCCAAGACGAAGAAGCGATGAAGAAAATGCGCGTAGATGGCTGGAACTTCGGTAAGTTGTTTCATGATGACGTATATACGACATCTACTGACTAAGTTATGGTTGTATGGAGCTCTAGATAATTTTAAACAGCCTGAGAGGACTGGAGACTACCCGGGCTTGTACAGTGGGGGGTATGGACCGACCGCAGCTGTACTCGATCGGGCTGAGTCGCCGTTGCAGTTGTTTTTCTTCTTCATGCCGCCGAGGTTGAGGCGTCGAATTGCTACCGAAAGCAACCGGTACTGCAACCAGCACCTCACTGAACGTGTGGAGCGTATGTACAACTTCCAACTGGAGCGAGGAGGTACGGCTACGAGAGAGGAGACCCTACTGCGTGAGACGAAGACAACCCAAACGATCAAGCCGGAGGACATCTTGCACTGCATGGGCCTGTTGGTGGCTCGAATGTTGTGCCCTCACAAGCGTCGTTTCGCGGATCATTGAACTAAAAGTGCAGTGAGAGCTGTACCAAAGGGCAACTTCAACCGCTACAAGGGGAAGGCACGCTTTGCTCGTATTATGCAAAGTTTGCATTTTACGGACAACGCTGACAAAAAAACAGACACGGATCGAGCGTGGAAGGTTCGCTCGGTGGTGGACACTCTACAGGACACGTTTCGGCGTGTATTCACTGTGCCTCCTGCTCTCTCGTTCGACGAAGCAATGATACCTTCGAGAAGCCGACTTTACGTGACCCGCCA
>JAIKVB010001277.1:0-14154 GCA_024679045.1 Phytophthora brassicae
GTTGCTCATAGTAAACACAAGAGACAGTCGACCGCATCTCAGAGCAGCTCACGGAAGGGTCTTTTGCCTTTTCTCTCTGTACTTACTGCATAGTGCTGAGAGTATCCACTATGTTGGTAACGCTGCTGAACCGTCGGGTTCAACCCGAGAAGTTTCCATGGGCCTTATTCGGCTTCGCTCAACGACGCGATGGCAAGTCTGTCTTAGCTTTTTGACACACTCTTTTCGATAGAACGCAGGTCGAACGTGAGCAACGCTTCAGTGTTCCGTGCATTTGATGCTTCATTTCACTGTTAATATTACCCAAATATTTCGTATTTAGGTGAAATGTTCAGTTTACAGCAAATGTTCGTTTTATGTTGCTTTTTATTTACTATACATTTATTAAATGTGACAAGATGATCGTCTGTCAGTATATTCCTTGTGATTTGCGGTTTTGACTATTCATCCATTGTTCTTGTTTTCTTACTGGCTGTCATCGATGCTCCTGTACTTTGTGGGTCCATGATGATATTCGTGTTGCCTCTCGCCATGTATTTTTGCTGCTGTAAACGATGAAGCCGCTGGATTCTCCCATGACACTCCCAAAACGTTTCATCTTCTGTCTCAATGCGCTTGTCGTTGGTGACGGTTCTTCAGTTATGTTTGCTTGAGTTCACAGCAAAGTCCTTTTTCCTAGACATTTTATAGAAACTTGACGTTCTTAATGACAATGTCACATGGGAGCTCCACACCCATTTCCTACTAGCAAGCGAAGATTTAAATTCTGTAGTACAAGAATAAGTCATAATACGCATAGCCAACTTTGCAGAGGTACGGTGTACTCTCTGAAGTTCAGACCCTGCGCAGCACAGTTCAGACTCAAAAGAAAATTAGAACATATTACTACTCTGGTTTGCCGACTACTCACCAAAAAAACAAGATACCAGTTTGATAGAGCAAGGCGAGCGATGCCTCGGATGAATGTAGGGGTTCGGACACACGCATCGAGCTTGACGGTCCGATAGTTTAGCCCGTTAAAAGCTGTCTTGGTAACGGAATGCTCAGGTTTATGGTGATACATTACACGATACGACCGTATCACACTATAATATGCATGCGCTGATCATGGTGCAGCAGAAGTCGTTGGTCATGGTTCTAGCCGCCAACTCTTCTCTGTAATAACTTCTTAACGACTGGTGTGACCCTGTAGGCCGGTCGGTGGTCCCTTTCTATACAAAATCGCTGGGAATCCTCCGTAGTACGCCTTCAGTCCATACTTGCTAATGTGTCATACGCATCTGCGAAGTCGCGGTTAATCTTTGGCGTCCGCAGCAAAGTTTGAGCTCTGTTGTAAGCGCATACATAAATTGTTATGACACCGGCAAGACTTCTCCTTAGTATGTTTTAACTTCTAAAGTAATACGATAAGAATAGTCCTCTAGGCGCGTACAGAAAAAAACCGTATATTCATTGTTTGTGACGTGGAGCCGTCGTTATGATCAACATGCAAAGAGGCTATGCACAGATACCGCCACTAAGTATTAATACAAACGAAGGAGCTTCAACCCATCGACCAGCTTAATGCTTCTTGTGGTGGTGCTTCTTGTGGTGTTTCGCTTCCGCCACACAGCCGTAGACACCCGTGTCAAGCATCGAGCAGTAAGCGCCAGCAGGGCAGTGGCCATCGCTCACCTGAGCGACACAAACGTAGTCCGAGTCAATGCAGCCATCGTGGTCCCAACCCACAACACCAATCGTTTCTTCGTTGCTGGAGCAGCCTTCCCACGGCGTCGACTCCTCCGCACCGTCCTTGCATCCGTACACGCCTGTGTCGAGCCACGCACAGTGAGCACCGCTCGGACATGATCCGTAGGTGTTGGCTACGCAGACGCTACCACTAGTAACACAGCCGTCTTGAGACCATCCTTCGACGCCGATGCTCTGCTGGCCACTGGGGCAAGTCGCCGTATCGTGGTGCTTGTGCTGGTGGTGGTGCTTCTTGTGGTGTGCCGCCACACAACCATAGACACCCGTGTCTAGAAGCGAGCAGTGGGTGTCCGGCGGACAGTCACCATCGCTCACCTGTGCGACACAAACGTAGTCCGAGTCAATGCAGCCATCGTGATCCCAACCCACAACGCCAATTGTCTCCTCATTCTCGGCGCAGTTTCCGTCGTCCGTGTAGGTGGTATCCTCGTGGTCCCCGGCCGTGCATCCATAAACACCCGTGGCCACGAGAGCACAGTAAGCTCCGTCGGGGCAGTCTCCGTCGCTTACCTGAGCGACACAGACATTATCCGAGTCGATACAACCGTCGTGGTCCCATCCGGCCACGCCGATAGTCTCTTCATTATCGGCACAGGCTCCGTACGAAATGGTCTCCTCTGAGTCAGACGATTCGTAGTCACCCGCCACGCACCCGTAGACGCCCGTGTCCAGCAAGTCACAGTAGGCACCATCGGGGCAGTGACCGTCACTCACTTGATCCACACAGACGTAGTCGGTGTCGATGCAGCCGTCGTGGTCCCATCCGGCGACGCCGATGGTCTGCTCGCCGTCGTTGCAGCTGGTGGTGGATTTCGAGTGCATGCGGACACGAAGGCGCGAGCCGGAGACGTTGGGGGCTGTCACCACCAGTCCGAGGGACACGGCAGCGACCAGGAGCTTTGTCGACAACATCTTGACTGAACTTGGTGCTTCACGAGGGTGTTTGAGACTTGGGGGCTCCGAAGCAGATTCGGGAATGAGGCAGCACTGCAGCGGTGGTAAGGCGGCGTGGACCAAGGAAGGGGGGAACCAACCAGACTTGAACCCAACGAGCAGGCGTCTTGAAAAGGCGAACATGGATCCTAGGGGGGAACCAACCAGACTTGAACCCAACGAGCAGGCGTCTTGAAAAGGCGAACATGGATCCTGCGTGAAGGTGGATCTTGCCGAAGCGTCGGCTGGTGGTGATTTACCAACGACCCGACTCCTGCTGGACTCGTGCCTGAGTTCAACCCAGAGCAGCAGAAGTATCATGAAACCTTGGGTTGCACCACGGGTGCAACCCAAGGCTTCATGATATCGGGTGCCACCCGATACGGAGTGCGCTTGCCTTTGGCGCTCACGCTGCCACTATAATAGCAATCGAGGTCTTAGTGGTAATATCCTCTCGAATTAATACAGTACCACCATAAGTTGATCACGATGGTCGCTTTTTCTGCCGTCATAAAAAAGAAGAACGCAAAAAAGAAAGAACTACTGTACATGTATATATAACCCCGCACTCTGTTGCATTATAAGTACCAGCACAAGTAGTATGACATTCTACGAGCATTGCTACACGATGGGCTTGCCAATAGAACCCCAAGGGGGTAGCCTACAGCTGATCCCTTTATTCTGCAATTTGAAACTTTCAGAAAGAAACAAGAAATCAATATACATACACTGTATAACCCAAGTTGGGTCCCAACGTCAAAATCAAGGTTGAAAATTTTATAGTGTGTCCCCTCCCATAGGGTCGAGAATGCTCCTGGCAGTACCAAAGCACATTATATGTTATTATCGCCCTGCTTGTTGCTTCCACCGAAATTCACAGCGGCTTGAGGAATCAGCTAAACTTCACGTGTATCAAGATCCCGCAAAAATTCGAGCTGAAGACCCTTCGGGCTAAATTTTTTGCGAGCCGCCTCTTAGAACTATAGTGTACAAGTTGTACAGTACTTAGTACAACCACAACATTTAGATGTAGCAGGAAAAAGGGGAACACAATGGGAATGCATATAATTATCCAGTCAGAGACTTGTATTTGTTTTGTTTTACCCAATAACATTAGATGACATTTCACGACACTTTCGGCTCGATGTTGCTGCTCTTGATGTACGACACATCAGAGAGAACACCGTTGCGGAGCGTTCCCGACAAGTTTACTTGTATTCGATCATACGGATTCTACAATGGCTGTTCATGCACAGAAAGCCATGTCTATCCGATTCTTTGCTTGCTGCCGTCCTAGATGACGTGCCGAGCAAGGACACATCAGAGAGAACACCGTTGCGGAGCGTTCCCGACAAGTTTACTTGTATTCGATCATACGGATTCTACAATGGCTGTTCATGCACAGAAAGCCATGTCTATCCGATTCTTTCCTTGCTGCCGTCCTAGATGACGTGCCGAGCAAGGCTTCTATCAGAACATGGCTACGCCACGCACCACAAGATCCTCCTTTATGTTTTCAAAGCTTCGAGCCATCCGACTTTGAGTTGTGGTTGGCATCCCTACGAAAGGATGATGGATCGAAGCCGAGCTATTCAAGTTACAACTCCCATCGATCGGCCTTGTTCCATCTATTTCGATTGTACGATGTCCCAATGCCTCCACGGTTGTCGTCTCATATGTCGACATTCTTTCGAGGACTTAAACGGATTGGAGCCTCGGCAAATACGAGGGGCGTCGGAAAGGTCAAGGCACGGAAAAAGCCTCTTGACTTCGTTTACTATCAGTTTGTTGCATCGGCCTTCATCAGTAATACGAAAAGGGGAGTGCATCTTTGGCCACACTTTCATGTTGCCTTGTTGGAATTTGATGTGCCGGGCACGGAATGCTGTAACAATATGTTTCTCGCATATCGAATGGAGAAAAGACGCTCTTGGCGTCTACTTTTCCCACTAGGAGGCAGACCAGTTTGGGGAGCGCCCAAAAGATGCGCGTCATCTGTACGCCAATCCGTTCATGCCAGTCATTTTCCCCATTTTATCTTTGGGTGTGTATCTCATATGCACGAAATTAAAAATAGACGAAACACAGCTTTTCCCCGGTGGTGAGCAATACGACAGATTCCGAAAGATCTTTGCTCGAGTATTGAACCAGTCAGAGATTGCAGAGAAGCTTGAGCAACTTGGGTTTACGGCAAACAGTCTTGGGTCCCACTCTTTTCGAAAGGGGGCCGCTACATTTTGTGCATCACTGTCTACACAATGCTCTTCGTCAACGTCTATTCACTTGAGAGCAGGCTGGGCATTGCGTGGAGTACATGATACGTACTTCTGTTACGAGGCGGCCGGTGACTACTATGTTGGCCGTACGGTATGTGGATTGCCATCCGGAAGGCCCGACTTTGCTATATTGTCTCCGTTCTTCACAGTGAAAGATGATACTTTCACGAACGCACTCAAAATCATCTGCTTCCCCAACCTTCCATTAACACTCAACCCAGTAGCGGAGTTTGTCCGTGGCATCTGTGATATACCACTCTCCATTTTTGCTCGAGACGACTGATATCGGACATCCTCTACGACGGACATTTCTTTTCCGAAATCCGTCAATACTCAACGACCTACAATCAAAAGTGGAGTGTCGACGGGCTCAAAAATGCGAGTCTTTGACACTAACCGGTATCCCACAGACGGTATATCATTCCCTTGAAACCATGGAGGTTCTAGAGGCGGTGAAGCTTTTGAGACCAACGCTAGAGGCCCTGCCAGCAGACCTTGAGGGACGTATCCAGAATGTATTAGAGAGAAATGGTATATAAGCTGGTTCACTGACACGGGGGTGTCTTGATGAGCTGTTAACCTCCTGTCTGCAAAGAAACGGCTTATTGGATCTCGTTCAGCAAATAAGAGATGGCTCATCGACTACAGCTGCTTCTCCCACTTTGGTAAGAGCCAAAGCTGGGGTAGTCTCTTATCCTTTGCATACCTGGAGAGGTAGACTGAATCGAGTACCAGCCTCCTTCACCGTCAGCACCAAATATACTTGCAAAGTAGCCGGGGAGCTTTGCCTCTTCGGGGACAACAGCAAGTCATATCCTCCCTATAGGATGCTCATTGTCTCCGATATACCCGATAACAAGTCGTTGAAAGCTCGCTTTTGCGAGTTTAGGAACCTGATGATGATGTTTGACGATCACTTGAAGCAAACCGGCCAGTGGATGGAGAGCCCTACCCAAGATGATGCAACATTGTTATACAACAGAGTCGTTGAAGGATTGCACTTGTACCGATCTGACGTGTCCAAACGCCAGACAAGACCAGAGCAGCGCTCTTGGCGGACTGCATTCAAACTATTGACTCATAATAAGTGATCTTGGTTTCTAAAATTGCATCAACATAGCATCAATTTCGAGTGAAATTGGATGGGAATCTGGGTTCCCATTTTCCCAGCAATCTTGAACATGTTGCGTTTACTATGGGTCTCAGTATTGTCATCTATTTTGAACAGACAGAAAAATGGGTATCCTGGCACCACATGAACACCTTCAGTATGAACTCAGTATTCCCATTATTCAAGTAAATTGATTTTAGAAGGTAGCAACATTCGCTGAAGAAAAATCATGTTCAAGACGACACAAAGTCAAGGGCGCCCGGGACATGGTAACCGACGTGCTAGCAGCTACCAGATGGTGAACCGTCGTGCTCAAGACGAACACGTACCATTGGTACTACGAAAGCACAGCAAGCTATGCGACCCTTCGGTCTAGAAAAACCACATCCTGCAAAACCAGATACTGCACGCTACCACGGAAGACCGAAAACCACGAACTCGGCCAGACGTTGGCACGGCGGGAGGACTTTGACTGACCTGAACCGAGGGCTTTCGCGTCTCTTGAATGAGCTGTGAAGGATCCGTAGTCTTTAATGCAACGTGGCAAAAACGTCTCGTACCGGTTATTAATGGCCGAGAAGCTGCTGGGTCGCAGATTGGCTGCGCCTGCCGATGCTGCTGATGCAATTAGAAATGGAACATGATCTGACGAAGCCATAGTTACCGGCAATAAGATCGAACCATATCTGCTTAAATTATGTCCCAAAATCAAATGAGCAAGCAGAACCTACATCTGAAAAGCAGGTTCATGAAAGCAGCGCCAATCTAACGGGTTCATTTGACTGCCGTGCTGTTCCAAATTTGCAAAGTGTAAACCTTGCAGCAAATCACTTCCAGATTTACCGCCAACTGCGCAAGGCCTTTCGGACCCAGCCAGGAAGACGGAGAAATTTGCACTCGGGCGGCTTTTGGAAGTGGCCGAAACCCCGCTGCATACAATCCCCAAGTGAAAAAGAGGGACAGGACGAGAAACTGCTCAACGGAAGAACGATAGAAAAATGCAAGGTGGTGAGAGGGATAAGCGCATGACGGACGGTGCAGAAGAGCTACAATCAACAGTGGTCTATCTGCAGAGAGAAAAAGGCGAGTGGATCACGACAGAGCAAAAGTCCAAGAGCAAAAAGAAGCAGAAAGCGCAATTAGGCGCTGCAACAGGAGAGACTCATCAGTTCCAAGAGAGTAAGCAAGTCAACCAGAACGGCAGCAAGATGCAGCTACCCAAACAAGGCCCGAGAGAAGGAGAATGGTGACGGACATGTAGTGTTTAAGCAGCTGGAATCCCATGTAGCGATGGACGCGGAACCAGCGTATATTGCCCACGCAGTCGAAAGATTGAATACGTTGGCAACGGAAAAGTTTTTTCAACTCTACCTTAAGTAATTGCCTACAGGAAGAGAGACGGAAGAGAGAGAAGAAGAGCTCAGAGCAGAGTGGAAGGACGAGGCCCCTGATTGGATGAGAAAAAAATACGAAGGACTCATGAGCTATTGGGATATGGAAGACAGCGGACACCAAGGAGTGGATAAAAAAGGAAGGTCTGAAACAACGGGAAATATAAGGCAGGTTGCAATTTTTCTCTTTCAAGACAATTAAGATAGTGAACGACTCAGCAGAGGCAGTTGAGAAACATAAACGGATGGCTTACAAAACAGCAGTGGAAGGGGGATCAGCAGATACTGGCCAAACAAATCTGACGCAAGAACAAGACCGGTTAAGGGCGCTGTGTATGAAGCTGTTCACACCAGTGTCTGTCCTGAGAAAGAGAACGGAAGACGAAAGCATGACCATCCTCATGATACTCAATTCGGAGATTGAAGTACTAAATGTGCCAAGTTTCTTGCAGCAAAGTATGACTGCAAGTCAATTAGCGAGTTTTGTGGCCATTTCCTAGCGATAGAGTATCCTCTCTATGCGCACCTGTTGCCGGGACAAAAATTCTTTGATAATATGACCAAGAACGCTCTGATAGCACAAATCTACGTAGGACCTGAAGCAGCACCGGCTCAGAAACGTGAAATTGATGAATTCAAGAAGACACTTGAGCGCATTTCCATTGACATGAGCACACGAGTGGTGACGGTCACTTTCAAGGGGAATCCGACGGCGAGTAAGTGGACGGGGTGGCGGATGCCATTAGCATCCAGATTCGTAAAGATAGTTGATTATCGAACCATACGTGAAAGAGCCCAGCGGACACACGAATTGGTAGTGATTGACTACTACACTTTTACGTTCGAGCTACGGATGGGCGCGATGACCTCCACCGACATCTTCTGGATGATGGCAAAGAAGATGTAGCTACAAGTGCATGCGATTACGCATCCGGAGACGGTAGGCAGTGGGGTAAACGAACAGCAGTGGCTACTAAGAGTGAAGGCTCCAGCGTGCCCGCCGAAACTACGGAACATAGGGTATTTAACAGTCGACACGGCAGAACTTGTAATTTTCCACCATAATACTTATGTCAACTGGCCATGCCGGACGTGTCTTGCGCAAGATCATCCAACTAAGTACTGTTCAGTGGTGCAAGATCAACTTGAAGCAAGTAATATCAAGCACACAGCGGTAAAAAAACTGGAAGGTTACCTTCCACCAAGAACAATGGTAATGCGGGTTTTCTGGAAGCTGGACGACCGACGACATGGGATCAACTACAACAGATGTACGATCAATTTACGCCTGAGGGGACAGCATCGGCTAGGAGGGGAGGCAGGACTAGCACGAACAGATCACCACAGAAACGTGACAAGCGTCTGACGGGACTCAATCCTACGCTACCGAAGTAATGCGAGCAACAAAGGATAGCAACCGAGCACAATCATCAGTGTGACAGTCAAGATCAAGGAGAAGCCAGAGGTACCAGCGAAACATTTAAACCTAATGCATTAGAAAAAGAATTGGAGACGCCTATCGAATCTGGAGAAGAACTCAAAGAACAATACGAATACAAGTCGGACGATTATACAATGGACGATAGTGTTATACCTGAAGAAATTGCAGACGTATTTCAAGAGAGTGCATTCGATCAGGAGCCAGACGTGGTAATGAGGGACCCAGAGGTGGAACAGCAGGATTCTAACAAGGTGGAACCAGCAGGTGAGCGAATCAAGTGTGATGTGGAGTCCTTTTGCACAGGAGTAAGTGAGACGCCGAGCAGAGGAAGACCGCCAACCAGGGGGACATGACGGGCCAAAACACCGAAGCTGGAGCTCAAGCGACGTAACAGTGGTGGAGATGCCAAGACCGGAAACTGTGGGCTCGGAGGTGGAGCATTTAATTATGGTCACCGTGAGCTTAGTGGGCAGAAAACTTTATTCATTAACGTCTATGCACCGTCAAACGGAGCAGTCCGGGCTCTTTTTTCGACGACTAATTGGATCTACCAGAGGAGGTGTAGGTTATACTGGGAGGAGATTTCAATTGTGTGCTGAGTAGGAGCGTTGATAGAGTTGGCGGTACACGGAAGGATGATTTAGGTGCACGACAGTTGGAGGTGGTGCTGGACAGGTGGTGTCTCATGGACGCAGAGACACTACGATATGCCCAGTAGAGACAACGAAGAGGACAAAATCACGGAGGAGGATGTAACCAAAGCCATTGCTAGATGTAAGTATGGCAAGGCGTTTGGTCCAGATGACATCGCCAACGATTTCTATAGAGACTACAATGAGGTGCTGGTTCCCATCATGGCGAAACTATGCAACGTATGTATGAATGCGGGGACTACCCCTCCACGTTTCTGGATGCGTACATTTTCAGCATCACGAAAGGAGGCGATACGTCCAATCCGTTGAATTACCGCCCGATAACTTTACTTAATTCGGACTATAAATTTTTCACACGTATATTAGCATGGAGAGTAAGAAAATACATCACGAAATTAGTACATCGGACGCGGTGTGGCTTTGTACCAGGACGTACTACACACGAGGCTATCGATCTATTGGAGGCTGCAAGAGCAATGTGCAGAACGAAAGAACAGCTGAACGATGCGCAGGTATTACTATTAGATTTTTCGAAAGCGTATGATTCCTTGGACATAGAATTCATGCTAAAGGTGCTCATAGCCAAAGGATTTCCGACGAAAATATGTAAAATAATAGACACCATTCACATCAATACCATAGTCAGGTTCATGGCTAATGGGAAGCTGTTCGAAAAAGTCCAGGTCACACGGGGATAAGGCAGGGCTGTCCCCTCGCGCCACTGTTGTTCATTATCGCAGTCGATGCGCTTTACGACGTCATAGAGGGCAATTCGCGTTTAGAAGACATCCCAATAGGAGCACGGCGGACAGATTTGGAATTGAGAGTGGCCGGATATGCTGATGACACTGTATCCACCAAGGAAATGCAGACAGAAGTCTTTCAAGCAGTGCAGCAATTTTCGAACGTGTCTGGGTTAAAACTCAACGTGAATAAGACTACAACCATTAATTTGGGGCAATCGGAGGAAGGAGATGAAAGGAAGGACACGACATGCGCGCTGAAGGGGAGGACGACGACAGCAGAACAGATCGTAGAGGCCTCAATAAGTACCAGATATGTTGAACACATTGCAGGCAGCGGTGATACCACTTCCGAAGCGTGGGCAAAGCTTTTTCAGCGCTGCGGTGCCGATTAGCGTTGGCCCATGTGAAGACAAATCCGGTGATACAACGTGCCGCGATTGCAAACGCAATAATTCTACCGAAATTATTATATCTCGCAAAGCACGCATGGTCAGACGATGAAACAGTTAGGAAGGCAGATTGGATGATTCGTAATTTCGTGTGGAATGCATCTTTTTCGATGCCGGACAAAGCCCAAAGGGCTGGACAGTGAAAGAATTGGCGGAATTGCCACCAAAATTGGGAGGAATCGGGGTGCCGAACTTAATTACAGAATTAGCCGCCATGAGTGGTATGGTAGTCCAGGAATGGGTTCTTACACAACGAGACGATTTGCAAACAATAGGAGCTATCTTGCAGACCAGAGACAGAGGGACCGCGGAGCACGTGGTACCAAGTCATCACAAGATTACGCAAACAATTAAGGACACGTTATGGGAAATAGGACGGCAGTTGGCTTCTCAGCTCTTCGCACCAGACAGCGGGGATCAGAACGTGGAAAATAATCACAAGAGGGATCTACGGCGACTACTAAGGGCTCAAAATAGACTCCAGACGAGATGGACAAAATAAGGAATCGTGCTAGCATGCACGGGGCTGGCGAAGGATGCGATGTGGAAAGCGAGGCAACGAAGACATGACCAGAGAGGCGTGTGTGTTTCCAAGCGTAGTTGCCGATAGTGGAGTACAACAAATGTGGATCGGAACGGCTGATAGGAGGAGACAAAAATGGTCGGAATACAAAATGTTAGTGCCCAGAGTTTCAGGAATGAAGGTCAAAGACTATAATAAAATCAGACTCACGGGTGGAGGACAGGTGGTTGGTGCAAGAGCTGCCAATGATCAGCAGGAACGCGCATTGTTTTCGGGAGTTGGTGATTAACTTGGTTGTTAATTACTCGGAGTTGATATTCCTCGGCCCGGAATCCAACATGTTACACGTCTACCAAACCAAGCCCGACAAACACCACCTTTTCGAGGTCTACAGCGAGACAAACAGGGCCATTCAACACAGGTGGGCATCGCACACGATGCCATTGACAAAAAAAGGAACATACAACGCAGCAGAAGATGCAATAGCGATATCGTTGGGTATTCGCACAAAGAAGGTGGATATGGTACCGCACCGTGGCTGTGTAACATGAAGCCGCTATGGACTGGGCGCACGAGATGGAGTCAATCTCGCAGTCAGTACCGACAACTTATCAATCGGAGGCGAGACGAATTAGCCAAAACAGCGCAAAGAAAAGCTAGAAGAAAGTGACGGATAGGGATACGCATAGCCAACGCGCTCCGCGAGGTAAAGTGGAAACGAGTACGGTAGTCTTTATGAGCAAACGGACAGGCACATTATTTTGGTTAGCTGATATGGATACTAAATATTACATTCGTGGGCATTGTTGCAGACGCGGTTTACAATGGACCCGATGTTGTTGCCACCTTTTCCAGTTTCCAATCATTACAAAACAACCGTCGATCTAACCATTCTGATTGGTTAAGCCCTGATGTCCGTAAATGGTGCTCGTCCGTTTGCACATAAATATTACGGTACACAGAATGGAGGGCGTATCGCCCTATCAAACCCAAAAGATTACGCGGCTCAAGAAGAATCGATTGCAGCTGTGGACAGGAAAGGAAATCGGTTACCAATGCACGGCGAGCAGGTGTAATAATGGTAGGAAGGAAGGGACTTGGCGTGGCATTGCCCGGAAGCGGTTGCGCGACGGTATTGCGAAAATGGGGAATTATAATACACGTAAGAGAGGGTGGACCTAGAGAGCGAGACGAGGCGGAACAAGTATTCGGTTTAGGTTGCGGAGAGCTCCAGACTGGTTGATTAAATGGAGGGAGGATTCATTTTCAACCCATGGGACGAGTTGTACAGGATAGCGGGAGAAATGTGGCAATTGCCATGTGCAGTAACGATTACGGCGCTGTGGAGACGGAATGTGGATAGAGCGCACACGGATGGACGCAAGGAAGCGGGATTGGAGCAGGCTACAGAAGGCGTGGTGACTGCTATAGCAGCAGCATTCTCGAGATACGGAATGGGGGCATATCCGTTGAAAAAAGCTTCGTACCCAAAATGGAAAGTAGTGGAATGAATTCGGAAGAGGTGGAGACAGCAATTACAATACGGAGAGCAAAGGAAGGTCGCAGCAGTGTCCCGGATCGGTTCCTTGAACGGGGGCTCTCGGGGTAACCCGGGGCCCGGTGGAAGCGGGAGTGTGGTGGTCGAATGTGCAGACGCAGAAAGCGAACCAGCGATACAGTGGGCAGCGGCGACGGCGCTGGGACAGCGGAAGATGACGAACAACGTGGCAGATTTCAGCGGATTGCAGAGACTTTTGGCACAAGCATCCCTGAAAGGATGGCACCAGCTTAACGTGGTAGGCGATAGCGCGCTCATACGGGGGATGATGAGAGAAAGACGAAGGTCAAAAGCGAAGAAACTGCAACATTGGTACACGCAGTCCATACGACTGGCACATTTATGCCAAGTGAGCATATGGAACCACCACTACCGTTAACACAATAAGATGGCGGATTGGCTGGCGAATGTAGCGATGGATGGGAAAAAGAGTAATATGACGGATGTGCAAGGAGAAGGACATAGCATCCGCTACACGAAGGAATACGACGATGGATGAAAGGAGATGTAGAACAGTGGAACAGTGAGCATAAGAGTGAGCGGAAGAACAACGAAGGCCCAGGAGACAAGGAAGAGGGGCGGGGATAGGAGGTCGACAAAGACTGGACGGGATGAGTTCCCCCGGACAAAACGGATATTACAGTTCGCTTAGGAAGGAAGGAGCAGTAACACAATATACCTCACCTTATTATTATTAAACCTTGGAGCAAGCATTCAGCGGGGCCAATACTAATATTATTATTGGCGCAATTTACATATTGTTTATGCTCGTCTACCTATTCCATTACCGGTAAAGTTCCTACCGAGACAAAATTTGTCTCGGTAGGTAGTCCAGCTGGTACAGTATGAAGCCTCGTACGTCGAAGCACCACACCGTGCCAAGTGTGGTATTGTAATAAACAGAAATCCGTTAGTAATGATCTCAGTTAGCACACAACAATCGCCGACAAGTCGGCGAACAAAGCCGGTGCTGAGTTGACCCAGCGGTTCGGCCCTTCCGGGACAGCGGTGTTTCGTTTGCGCAGAAACCAGTCGACTAAGCCAGTCAAATTTGGTCGTAAATTTTATAGTTGAGCGAACTATCTCCGGTAAAACCTGTGCCAGCCACCAACGGGTGGGGAGCGGCGCGCAAGCGCTTTTACAGGTCGTCGAGAGCAAAGGCTGCTCGACTTGAAGTGTCACGGCACCCGGTTATCCGGCGTACCGACTTGCTTAGTTGAGCACGATTTAGTTGAGCGCACAAAGCGAAATTTGGTCGTCAGAGTATAGTCGAGCGAACTATCTCCGGTAAAACCTGTGCCAGCCACCAACGGGTGGGGAGCGG
>JAIKVB010001278.1:0-13769 GCA_024679045.1 Phytophthora brassicae
AACAATAACCGTTCTTCCTTCAATTGACACTTGAAATCTCATAGAAGCTGAATCAAAATCAAAATCAAAACCTTGGTCGCGCGCAAATCCAGGCGAAAACAATCCAAACTCAGCACCAGGTACATAAAAGACATCTTCAATGTAAACTACAGTTTGTACTCCTTCCACCTCCGTGACAATGGCAACAGTGCCAACTCCAGCAATACGTGACGCCATGTGCGGCGTTACGCCATGCACACTCTGCAGTTCAGTAGTATCCTCCGTAAACGAGACAAAGAACGAGCGATCACCAATAACATGCGAGTTCGACGCTGTATCAAAATACCACCAATGACTTCTTGATTCTGGAAGCGTTTCTTGATCTTCTACTCTCAGATCCCCTTCAGCTTGATCGCCGATTGGTTCTTCAATAACGTTTCCAGTACCTTCTTCCTCATTAGTCACTGTGTCTTGTTCATCATTAGACTGAACACTTAGTACTTCGATCGCATCATCTACCGGCTGTCCAGTAATCACTCCTGCCGCCACTCCTAAGTCTCCTTCACTACGGTCGAAACTCCATGGAACCTCGTCATTCTGACGAATAGTACAGTTTCCGCGCGGTTGTCTCTTCTGCTCCTTTTTGAAAACACCGCTCTGCTTGTTCCATCCTCCTTGCTTGTAATCTTCAGCACCACTCGACTTATTTCCCTTTTCCGGACAGTTTACTTTGATGTGGTCTTCACTCCCGCAAACGAAGCACGTACGAGGTTTGTCCCTTATTCTGCTTTTATGGCCGCCTTTTCTGAGGTCTACACCCTTATGAGTTTCATACTTTGCGTCATTGCGATAACCACCAAGCTTACTCCGAAATTCGCTCTGTCGAGCCGCAGCCGAGCGAATTAGTTCTCGAACTTTAGTTGGTGTGTACACACTTGGATCAGCTCCATAACGAATCGACGACTTCAAACTCTCAAACTCACTTTGATAAGGTAAACTCTCGAGCATCATTTCAACCATGTCCATATCCTCCACGTTATGCTTCAAATTTACCAGCTCTGTCCTTACGCTGAACATCTTGCAAAGATGAAGATTTGCATCTTCTCCCGGTGATAACTTCATTTGCCAAAGTTCACTCACCAAGCGACGAGTCGTGTAAGCTCTGGTTGCTTCACTCTGTTTTCCCTCAAACAAATTGCACAACTCTGCCCACATCTCCGACCCGGTCTTCTTGTCGCTAATCTGCTGTAGTACCTCCTTAGGCACTGACGTTCCGATCATACGCTTGATCTTAATCTGTTTGAGCTTGTACTCTTCTTGTATCTCCGAAGACGCTGTCTGGATCATCGTAGCACTCATTGTGCCATCCACAATGTTCTCCAGCTGGTTCTCCTAAAACACCGTCAGAATAGCCCATTTATAGGTTTGTCAATCTTTGCCGTCCCAGTTCTTCGGTACACCATCACTCGTGTACTTCATTGGTTTCGACAGCTTCACAGATGAATTTCCGTGCTTTGGGCTCATAACCCTAATGGAACTTAGATCTGTTCCTAGCACTTGTTGGTCAGTGATGAAAATGAAGACTAATTGAATGTTATAGTATCACTCTGTAGTGCTGACCAACATTCACAGGTTCACGCCTGTTCTCACTTAACGGCCTGATCTATCAGCTTTCCCATTTCTCAGATCTCTTTCCCAACTTGCTGTTGTACCAGGTCATTGATATGAATTCGAACAGTATGTCTCAAGAGTGTGCGTGTAGTCACTCTCCGGTGCATCCACCTGTTGTCAAAAAGAGATGAAATTCGCTTTTTTTCGGGAAGTGATTCGGACACCATACAAATTACTCGAGACACCATACAAATATAAACGTTTCTGTAAAATGCAGATGTTTCATGTCCCCGTGCTCTTGTCGTCTATGCCAGACCTTCTTCAGTTGCATCTACACTATTATAGCAGATACCCGCACTAGCAGATACGACAACCGCGGCCGTCGTGAAACCTAGAAGACACCCGCTCTCAGTATCGCTGCAGATTCAAAAAAAATATGTCGCCAATGCTTTATGGTACTTTATAGTCTACAATTGCGGTGTAGTGCCATAGAATGAGAGCGTCATTGAATGAGAGTGTTGATGAATGAGATTAATGAAGTGTATGTCACCCCTAACTTCGCAAGCTCGTGCGACATCCATAAAAACATTTCAGCGATAGACTGAATACTGCAAGTACAATTTGTACCCACTTACGGCGCAGTACATTCTGGACGGGTACGGTGATCACGACCGGGTACGATGTATTCATTCATGTACGATCTATTTAACACGTACGTCTTCCTAGAGTCGAAGATCTCGGCACATACGTCTTCCATGAAACTAACGTGACCACGGACATGTGCAAGCAGCTTTCGTAACACGTTCCAAATAGAAACGTTTATATGTGTGTGGTGTCTGAGTCAGGGTTTGGTAGTAATAAAAAAACTAGTAATTGTAGTAATACTATAGTACTACTATTACTAGTAATATTACTATAGTACTCCCCTTTTCCCAGCTACTAGCGAATATGAACTAGTAATTTGTTTTGGTAGACTAGTAGTACTAATAGCAGTACTACTAGTTACTGTTCCGACCAGCTGCACCGAATCTTAAGATAGGGCGTGTTTGTGTGGTCTTCCGCTCTTCCTATCTTCTCTCATTTCGAAAAAAATAGCCCCAGACTCACAATCATTAACAATGAAGTGCGCGAAGATCGACTGTAACTGGGAGGATATCCCAACAACTGCTCCTTGCAGTGTATGCGGACGCCCAGTGCACCATTTATGTAGTAACGAGCTCTTCACGAACGCTGAACTTTCAAAAAGATTCTGCAGCCGCGAATGTGTTGCCAATTTCACAAACGCTGATAATGGTTCGAGAACGCTGAACTTTCAAAAAGATTCTGCAGCCGCGAATGTGTTGCCAATTTCACAAACGCTGATAATGGTTCGCAGGGGTTTACGCCAAGTTTCTCGTCGCAGGACTTCACCCCGAGTAGTTCTTCCGGGTTTTCCATATCGAGTGATATGCAGCTCGACCTGGCTCAAGACGAGGAAGAGTACGTTGAGATCGATCAGGCACAAGGCGAAGAAGAAACCCAGGAGACAGTCAATTCGATTCCCAGTAGCATCATCCACGGCCCACCTCCAAATTCGACAGACAAAGTTTGGGAAATCGTGCAACGTCTCGATGAGCCTGTACAGTTCAGAGGTAAGTCTTTTTACTCATATACGTATGCTTTGTCTGGAAACAAAGAGCTGGCAAGAGTCAAATCGAGCAAAACATACGTCGAATGCCAAAGCTCATGTGCTTGTTGCTCACAAGGAGCACGATTTGGCTACAAAAGAACAGTTCCATCGCCTTAAACGTATCGACCGCTACACTGCTAAAGTTGGAGTAAAGCGAGAGATTGAAAGTCCCGGTACTCGCGCAAGTTTACCTGCATCCGATAAACTGAAACGTCAAAAAACCTGGTGCAAGGCTCCTACTAGCAACGATCAAATTACGGCCCACATCTCGCAGTGGCTAATTCGTGACGGTACGTAATTTCAATGATGCTCCCGCGGTTTCTGTTGTAACAAAGTTGTTTTGTTGTACTAGGTCTACCTTAAAACATGATTACCACTGCAACTTTTCGTGATTTTATAATTGGTGTGACGGGGGACGCTAATGTTACAATACCATCCAGTAAGACATATAACGACGTTCTCGACAATCACTATGACAAATTTAAGAGCTCTGCCGCCGATCTGTTGGCAGAAGAGTTTAAGGAACTCCACGAAACAGCATTTATGACCGTGGAGCACGACTTGTTGACAAACAGCTCTAAGAATTGTATTGTTGGCGCTTCTTGTAGTTTTATCGCTCAGAACTGGAAACCAAGACGGCTTGCTCTCCTGGCACAAGTAAAAAATGACGGTCACAACTCAGAAAAAGTTGCAGAGTTGCTGGACGAGCGGCTAAAAGCTCGGTATAAGTTGGATGTGAATAAAATGGGTCGTTTTACGATTTCCGATACAGCTGCAGCCGCTCGAAAGGTGTCAAGGCAATTTGATTCTACTTTACAAACAGATTGCATCATGCACGTACTCAATTTATGTTTTGGTTATAGAATTGGTCTAAAAGAGAACGTGCGAAACGTGTACACGAAGGACACAAAAACAGAGAAATACGTCAAGACGCGGGTCGTAATCACCGAGGGTGGAGCTTTCACTGAAGGAAACGAAGTAATTAGGAAATTGCGTGCTCTGAACAACTTATTTGTGTCGAGCAAATCGCCACAGCGTATTGCCCGCCTCACGGATGTCCAGAAGTTCCACAAGCTGCCACAATTATCAGCGCTCATCGATATTGACGTCCGCGTGGCATCTACAATGAAATTATTCCGCCGTTCAATTATCAACTATCTGGCGTTCCAAGCCTATTTTCAAAACGCAGCCGTGGAAAAAGATACAAAAAATGTTTTTAACTGCATTTCACTTGATGAATGGGAATTGGTGATACACATAGAGGCAGTAATGGAGCGAGTGGCGGAGTTGGCTCTGGTAGAATCTCAGTCAACGACTATTCTCCCTTCAACTATGTATATACTACTCTGTGTGGCATCTACCAAGATGAATTCGTACAAGTTTTCTGCGCATTCTCTAAACGGTGCTCGAGATCCTACCACAAATGAAAAAACTTTCCTAGAGTCCAACTGACTCTACCTGAAGTATCGGAGTTGACCCGATGTTGTATTAGAACTCAGCATCAAATCTCCGAGCGCCTACCGAAACCGTCCGTAGAAATGGGTATGGTCTTGCTTCTCGACCCTCGAACCAAGGCAGCAGCCAACAATTTCCTGCGTATTCCCGACCATTCCGAAGGGGCTACTGACAAAATTTTAGCGACCACCGTTTTGACGGCTGAAACGCACTTTAGGGTTGCCCTCTAGGCACCACCAGTTGCTGTAAGCCCATCGGGGCCGTCTAAAATTCATTTTCTTTCGTCTGAGAGTTCATCCGGCCCATGGCAAGCAGGAAAACGACCGTTCCTTCCCGATTTTATGTGGTGTACATAAATATTTAATACTGAAACCAAGTCAATAAATTTTGCTATCCTTTTGACCAGGCCCGTTTTCGAATACTTGTATAGAAACTCCCTCAATATCGTGCGTATTCCACTCAGATTTGATTGGCGGAATCACGCATTCCGCAAGGTAATTGGATCAAATTTGGGAACGAAACTTGAAAAATTGATCGAGTTACGCGGGGAAATATAGGGTGTGCTATCCTTACGGCCAGCACTGTAGTAGAGTTCTGGTCATGTTAGTAATAGTAAGTAGTACTACTACCTATAAACCGTTACTACCAAACCCTGGTCTGAGTAACTCGTGTCCGAATAATTTACCTGCTTGAGCAGCAACCGTTACTACCAAACCCTGGTCTGAGTAACTCGTGTCCGAATAATTTACCTGCTTGAGCAGCAACTCTAATTCGTAACACATGTTCCATATAGAAACGTTTCTATTTGTATGGTGTCCGGAGTAATAACTCTAATTCGTAACACATGTTCCATATAGAAACGTTTCTATTTGTATGGTGTCCGGAGTAATTGTATGCTGTCCGAATCACTTCCCTTTTTTCATACGATATTACAGAAGCCCTCTCAGCAAGCGATGAAGGTGTCTGAAGTGATTCGAAGGGGATTTTGAGGACTCCTACAATCTACTTAGTATGGATAAACGGACCTTCTTTGTGATCCGATATATTGTGAATTCCGTCCAAATTTGCACATTTTTGGGCGGTTCGCTGAAGACCTGGGCACGCACGGTTCGGCTAACGGTTAACCGGCTCAAAACAATTGGTAGCCGGTTAACCGAAAACTTATGGCTGATACAGCCCATGTTTTTCATTAGGGCTAGGTGTTAATACATGGCACAAGTCCACGCAGATATCATCCATGTTTTGTTGATGGAGCCACCATAAAAAACGGATAAATGACAGATATATTACCAGGCATGGGGTGCATTTTTGCCGTGTTTTGACACATGCTGAAAACATGTTAACAGGACGACGCGAAAAAGCACGAATGACAGAGCTGTCGGAATGTCGGCGACGTCTCGCACTGTCCTTTGTCATGTAGCCAATCCTTGGTCTCTGACATAGTGGACATGGATAACATGGAAAACATGGGAAACATGTGTAGATGAAAAAATGTAGAATTGCAGACGCTGCGACATGTGCACCTACTTATTCAGCACTCTCAATTTTAGAGTCGCTAAACTCGACAACACTGCGTAGTACATCCCAGCGACGGCGCAGTAGCCCCCTCTCGGAGTAGTCGTTGCCTGCTTCCTTGTACAGACGGCGCCAGAAAAACAAGCAGACGAATAGCCCGCAGTTGTCTCCGTCCTTCTGGATGGGGCTGTGCACGGTAATGACTGTGTACGGTCGCGCTAAGCTCCTTTTCACCAGCTCCGCTGCCAACTCTTCAAGCAAATTGTGGTAGGATCGCTTGTCGAGGCTGTCGAGGCTGTCGTAGCAGTAAATCACCAGCATCTGTCGATCCACAACTAGATACATCCAATGGCTGCCGTTAACGTTCAACGGCATGAACACCCAGTCCTCGTCTGCAGCCGCTACAATACTCAACGTCCGTGGTGGAATGCGGTTGCCCTTCTCTGTTGATGGTGTTCCTAGCGGTGGTAGGAAAATGGTATCGATATTTACGTACTTAGCTGCTAGTGTCATCGTGAATGCGTGAATGTAGTTATCGTGAAACCAACACTCATCGCGCGCACTATAGAGATGGCTCCACTCCAGTTGAAAGCCATCACCGAAACCTGGAAGGCGTTCACCTGGCCATGCTGTAATCAGTCAACTCCAGTTGAAAGCCATCACCGAAACCTGGAAGGCGTTCACCTGGCCATGCTGTAATCAGTCTCTTCGCTAGTGCCTGTGCTCCTTCCCCATCAATTTCTGCATCCACTTTACTCATGAGCCATGAATAGCACCTCATACCATTACGGCACGCTGTAGCCAAACTCCACATGTATTGCATAGACATAAGCTGCCGCTGTGTAAACTCCTCGACTCCCTTTATTGTTACTATCCAGAATGCCTCGCTTGCATCCTATGGCGTACTAAGATCCACGGTGTCTCCATACGATGTCATACGCTCCATCGAATTCAACGCCGTCATTACCATTGATTTTGGAAGTCGATACGGCACACAGTTATACGCTTCGATATCGTAACCTTTGTGGTTTTGTAACCGCGATGCCGCGTCTCGAAAATATCCATGTACGAGGACAACTCTTGCAGTGCAGGATGATGGCTTTTCAGGAAGTCTTCGACAAATATCCATGTACGAGGACAACTCTTGCAGTGCAGGATGATGGCTTTTCAGGAAGTCTTCGACTTGTACAACGTCATGACCACGCAAAGCACTCCACAATTGGACTCCTTTGTTGTACTGCTTTCGCTCTGCACTTTTTTCGCATCTTGCGCGGCTCGTTTTTTGCGAGGACGACCCAATTTAGGCGTACGAGGATTGAATGGATTTATCCCCAGCTTCACTATGCGCTGCGCTCGTTTCTTGGTAGGCTTTCGTTTTGTTTTAGCTGCAACTTTTTTATCAGCGGCGTTCTCGTCTTTGCCGACTCCATGCTCTTTATCGTCCTGGAATTCAATATTATCAGAGACAGCAACTTGCGTAGACGGGAGATCATCATCTGAAACGACAGTCTCAGTAGATGGAGGTGGGAATAAGAGGTTGCCTTGACGTAAGTTGTCGCACCACAATTCAAGCTGACCCATCGCGGCGAAAAACTTCTCGTTGGGGATCAGTCAGCTCTGAGCTTAGTCTGCTGAAGAAGCTCTGCACAATTTGGTACTTGTTCCGCTCAGTCATCTGTTTTTTTTCGCTTCAATTCATCACCCTCGGTATTGGTTAGCAGCGGCATGTCGACGACGGGGAGCTTCTCGTCCAATGTCCATACGCGAAACCATCTTAACGTAACAGGAACAGTCGCAACACAGGCGAATCATGGTCAAAACATGTATCAAACACAGTTAGAAAAACATGGATATACATGGTAAAATCATGGTTATACCTGGCAGGGATCGACGAATGCGGGATCGTGAGAAGACCCGCAAATGACTTGCGGTAGATCATCACATGACGACATGGCATATTCATGGTGGCCGAGAACTCACAAGTGCACATCCACAGAAACTTGTCTACGCGGTGCTCCCGACCATCCCGCTTCAGTGTAACGTAAAGCTCTTCGTCTTCAATATGGTATTTGTCTGCGGCCTTCGAGTCTGTGGCAAACTTGTATTCGGTCAGAAACACCTCATCCAACCACTCGCTGGTCATACCTAGCAACTGGTTCATTTCCTCGTCGTACGTTACGTTTCTCTGGGTCCCAGGCGGATTTACACGCTTCATGTATTCGTCTTCGCGTCGGCGTTGATACTTGATCACAGACTCTAATCACTGTTTCATGGTCATGGCGCTATCCAAATCGGCTTTCAACTTTCCAAACAAATTCTCCAAACGGTTGTTCGTGTTGTTCCGAAAGTGCGGTAGGTCCATTCTGCAATACATGACCCACATCTCTTTACAATTAATCCAATTGTCCTCAAAGTACTTCCACAACGCGTCTCGTTCTCCTCGACACGCCAACATCTTAAATTCATCTGCGTGTTGGTACAACTCTATCTCGGACTTCGAGTACGTCATGTTCCACACACAATTGTCCATCTGCTTCAAAATGTCGCTGGAGTATGTCCCGTACTTTTTATCATTGCGAACCGCTCCGCGTAGCCACTTTATGACATGAAAATGGCAAAGTAAATTCGTGCTCCAGGAAGCATGCGGTTCAACATCTCAATCTCGCTCAAATCCTTGTCCACCATAATCACTTTAGTCTGTTCCCAATCGTTCAGAGACTGAAAATGCTCGACCACCTTCGGCATGTGCCAGTCGGCGTTGCGCTCGATGACAGAATGGTGCACGGCTTGGTCGTTTCCAAACTGGTCCATAACCACGAAAGTACAGAGCTGGTAGTTGTATCTACGTAATACAACATGATCAAAACATGTACATTGTGTTAAACATGGTCAAATCATGGCGTTTTTGTATTGGACTGCGCCTACCTGTTTGTCTTGTGGGTGCAGTCAATCAGCAATATTTCATAGGAAGCGCTTGTACAACTGGCGCATATGATGTGAGCTGATAGACACTACCGCACTCTGTCCTCGACTGTTATCGTCTACACGAGCTACATTGCCTTCAGTAACCAGGTTAAAGTCCACCAGCAACTCTGCAACTTGGTCCTCATCGGACAGCATGCTCCCTACGATAGCTAAGTATATTCAGACAAAATTGCTCTTACAGTTCGAAGTATTTAGGAGACGCGTGCGTACCTGACTTCTTGATCTTGGAGATAAGATTGTAGAAATATTGTATCTGCATCCGGTGCGGATAATTATCACGAATGTAGTCGTACACTCGACTGGCTTTGCTTCCACGTGCTACCATGAGCTCAACATCGCTCATTATCGGCGAACTAGATGGTAGCTTACTAAGGACTCATAAACTTCGTTCGAAACTGGGTGGATATATCCGTAAAATGCCAGCTTGACTTAAATTCTCCATTTGTTTGATGACTTTTCAACTAATTGAGCCACAAATCGCACCTTGCAGCCTGTGCTGTTCCCACTGTGGAGTGGTCGCTTTCCCTTAGATCGAACACGGTTCTTCCACCAGTCATTGACTCAGTTTTACTTCACGATACTCATGTGTACAAATGTACACACGTTGGTATGGCCCATGTCTTCTGGTACGAGCGGCAACTGGTCAGGTGGTGTGTTGGCGTACACCTTCATCTTGGCGATTTGTTCGTTATGATTGCGTGGGTTCAAAGTTTCGGGTACTGAAAGGATCGTGTTTGTTTCGCGCTGGTACTGGCCTAGGTACTTCTCTAGCTCCTTCCACGTTTTGTGGTACTGTTTCAAAGCTGGAACGTAGTTCAGTCCATCGTCTGCATCCATAACAGCACGTTTCCGAGAATGCGTAGCCCCAAGAGCGCTCTCACCACCTTCGCTACACGAACTTCACGAGCTTTCCTCTTTGTCATCTTTGTCATCCGTCTTTTCCTTTTCAGGTCCTTCCATCTTTGTTTCAGTGTCGTCTTCTTGGTCGTCGTCACGTTGTTCATCATTCCATTCTGTGTCTTGAGCAGGAGACACTTCTGCACTCTCAGCAAAGCTGTCTGCCGTGCTGTTTACAGACCCGCTCGCCATTGAACCGGCTGAGACCCCTGCACATTCTTCCTCACTGCTACTCGCTCTCTCTTTCTTCATAGCTTGCATGATGAGCGCGGTTTTCTTGGTGCGAGCCATCAGTCTGTGAATCATCGGCAATTAAAACATGGGTCAAACATGGCTCGTACATAGATCAAACATGGATATATTTTATCCATACATCTCATGCACGAACGCTACGAGTTAAATGCACCAGTGCTATGAGTACTTTTAAATCGACCTGCATGTCAACAAGTCTCACAAAGGTCAGGTTACACTGCTTCGCCCCCCCCCGCGTTCCACACACCGGCTACCAGGTGGATGGCCTGGTTGGTAACCAGGTAGATGACCAGGTTGGTGACCAGGTGTAGCTATTTTATGGATTTGTGTAGACGAAGTTAGAAACAGCATCGTGATCCTGGTTTTGTATAGCGAAGAGTGGCAGTTTAGACACGTAAATGCTGTATGTAAATTGATATGTATGTCGGTGTTAGATATGTCCTACACTCACAAGCATGCTAATATTTCTGCTACTCCAAAGACAATAGCGCACGCAACACACTGTACCGGAAACCATGTAACCCAGGATCGCCGTACACGCTCTGGATGTTCTCGTCTACCATGCGGCTCATAAAGTTGAGCACGTACATTCCGCAGCTATTCCCGTCGTCTTGGGTGGGCGACGCGACGACGCAAGCGAAGGTCTTGAACTCGTTTTCTTGTAGTATTCGTGAAGCGATTTTGGTTAGGAACATGATGTAGTCGGAGTCTCCCAAGGGGTCGGACACAAAGATACTTTTTGGTTCCTTTTTGATGACGACAGTAGCCCAGTGGTTTCAATCGAAGTTTATCGGCATGAATATTAGCTGCGTTTTTGCTGTGCGAATGTACGTCTTCTGGAATAGCCACGTTCTTGATCCTCTTGCTCAGCTTAAATTCGGGCATCATGATGAGCGTTACGTCAGCATTCTTTGATCTTGATCCTCTTGCTCAGCTTAAATTCGGGCATCATGATGAGCGTTACGTCAGCATTCTTTGACCAGATTGTTGACATTGCTTCAAAAATTCGAGCCTTGATCCATTGCTGAGGTCCTATCTGATGATACAAGTACGAATAGTCCATCCTTGGATAGAGCTCTGGGTTCACGACATTGTATAGGTGACCCTCCCTGATACGCAGTTTTGCATCCTTGTACCCGGTTTTCTTAGCACATGGTTTTTTGCATCCATTCCAGAAGAGAATTGCCCTTGTCATACTCAGATTTCAAATTCCATACTTTTTGCATTGCGTCGAGTTGGAAAGACGTAAAGTTGCTCACTCCCGTAATTTTCCAATAAGGCGGATCTTCGTCCGTCTGGCTCGGGAGGGGCGTTGGGAATTTATACAGCATTTCCAGCGCTCTGCGTACAAGCTCAAGCGGAAGTAGAAATGGCACCGACGCTGCAATGATAGGTGTTGTGTCCTTGCCGATCTTCGGGCGATTTCTTGTTGCACCTTCATATTCCACAGGAAACACAGATAGTAATTCGAACAACTCTGAAAAGGGAAGTGTCCTTTTGTCAATGGACTCTGCAATAATGCCGACATCCTCAAATGCCAACTGCCCCCCCTTTACCAAGCGCTGATTGAATTTTTTGCGTGCTGCGGAGCGCGCCTGGTTCTTCTGCTTCTGCGGTATTGAGGGTCTACCTGAACGTCATACCCGCTTCGCTATCTACACACGTATGTCACTGTCCCCTTCATTATCATCACCACCATCGTTTGAACTCTGAACACTTGATTGGTCTTCACGCTTTCCCGCTTCTTCTTCACTTGCAGTATTTACACTATCTTCTTCCTCTGCATCTGTAACGGGGTCCACTCCCGACAGTTGGATTGTGACCAACTTGGTGTGTGTTCACATATTGAGGTGTTTCACCTGATGGGTTAAAACCTCAAGTCGGGCTATTCAGTAATTATGGGATACCCATCTACCTTCCTAAGTACGGTTCGTACTTATGAGAGTCCCAAGTCTTCCCCTCCACTCATTAGAGATTGGTGCTTATAAAGGGTGGACTATCTAGACAGTTTTACAGTACTTTCTTTTATAACAACTGAAATAATGTACTCAGTTTATATCTAACCTACACGTGAGCAAGTTAATTGGGAGGGCTTCCTAATTAACTATAAGAAAGCAAGGGCTTTCTTCGGCTATCTTCGGACAGAGACGCAGGGCGTCTGTCAGAGTTAAAAGCAACGCTTCCTCAAGCTAAGGTGCGTGTGACCCCCGTCACACCTGGTAGCACTTGTCGTCAAGTTAGAAGCAACGATTCCTCAAGCTAAGGTGCGTGTGACCCCCGTCACACCTGGTAGCACTTGTAGTCAACCCCGCGACCGTCGCGAATTGATACAATTAAGTTCTCCATCAGTATGGAAGAAGAACCGAGTCGTCTGCCTCCTAGGCAAGAGTACCCCCATCTCTCCGATGCCCATTGGGCTACCCTGGAGAAGATGGTCAGTCTCTTAGGAGACCAGGTTTTCGCTGGATTCCCCACGCTCTCTGCGGACGAGCAGAACGCTTCGACAAGTACGAATCGTCCCTCATCGTGCACGTGAACGCCACGGCCCAAGAAGCAGCTCACGCGATCGTGCGTGATAAGGTACAAGGCGTCGCTCAAGCTGCTGCGCAGAACGCGGAGTCTCACACTCCACGTCCACCCTCGACAAAGGCAGTCAAGATGACGGTGCCGAAGTTCGACGGTAAAGAGGCTGACAGCCTTGTGTTTTGGACGAAATCGCGCCGAGCGCGGTTTCGCGCTTTCTAACCTGGGAGGTCGGGCACGGCACTGGGCAATGGCCCGCGAAACGGCCACCCCGGGTTATTTCTCTTCCTGGTCGTTCATGGAACAAGAACTTCGAGCACAGTTCTTACTAGCCAACGTGGCCTATCGCCATCGTTCTCTCTTCTTGCGGTGCAAACAAGGGAAACGTACCCTTCAAGACTACGTAATGGAATTACAAAGTCTTGAAGCCGCCATGGCTGGTGCTCCCCTCTCTGAGGACGTGAAGGTCACCGTGTTCATGGACGGAGTCCGTACCGGGTCGGTTCGGACGGAGCTATTCCGTAAACAGCCCAAGACCGTTAACGAAGCGGTCCACATGGCTCTTCTGGAAGATCACTGTGTGAGGTCGGCTCATGGGTATTCGGGTCCGTCGGAAACGACCGAAGGTCCTACTCCCATGGAGATATCTTCGGCAGAGTCTACACGTTTCTCCCAGAAGAAACCTCGCGCCAGCGGTCGCTGTTTTGGTTGTAATCAAATGGGTCACTTCCGCCGGAACTGCCCCACCAATCCGTGCCAACCGTTCTCGGACCTCAGCGGCTTCGCCGACACTCAATCTGATTGAGTCCGCTGGACAGAGAAACGACGGCTCCCAGTAGACGCGGGACGCCCTGCTGGGAGACCTCGTCCGCCTCGGACTTTG
>JAIKVB010001279.1:0-14109 GCA_024679045.1 Phytophthora brassicae
CGAGCCCACATATCTATGGTACAAAGTTAAACAACAGTAAAGCCATTTAATTGTATTAACCCGCTTGCATGATATTACAGCATCATAACAGCGCTGTGACGTCTATGCAGCTATGGATCGTCGTGCTATGTAGGAACACGTCCTGCTAACTATCTCACAATCGGAGTCCACCTCGTTGCAGTTGTTCTTAGGCAAAAAGTTGAAACAACAAAAATTAAGCCAATTTATTGTATGTACCCGTTAGCATCTACTATCACCAGCGCAACACCGCTGTGGCATCTATGCAGCTATGGATCGACATGCTATGGATCGTGGGAACACGTACTGCCAACTACATAGCCCACCTCGTTGAACCGGAGCCTCCAAGAGCGAACGCCAGAACTCCCCGTCCTGCTAAGTGCGATTGGGTGTAGACCACATCAACTACTTCTTGCTATGACTCGTGGGAACACGTACTATTATCTAATATAGTCTACGTCGTTGAAGCGGAGCTGTTGCTGGTAATCACGTTTCTACTAAGTGCGATTGGGTGTAGTCCACACCACCTACTTCTTCTATGCAAAGTACGATTATGTGCATCACCCCACCCATTCCAGCCAATCAGCGCTGACGGGCTGCTCTCTTAGGTACAGTAGAATTGGAGTCGGCCAAATCCAATAATACATATTTTTATTGGGAAAATAAATATATTACTGAATTGCCATATTTAATTCCGACCTCTGCCTTGAAGCACGATTCGGTAATGAAAGCAGTCTGTTGTTATCGTGCAAAATACTACATGAAATTTTAAAAGAGCTGTCACAGAGTCCATGGCGGCTAAGAGTATCTAAACTATTTACATCTCCGATAACATCTTGTTTTCGTCCGCAGTCAAAATTCAATAAGTCGACAATAATTGTCACCTTGTTTGAATACTTCTCCCGACAATTATTGTCGTGATACAAGGTACAAATAATTCAGGTGGTTAATGAAGGTCTGATGCTATGCTGAGTGAATGCGTAATTGTAGCAATTTGATCTGTATTCATACGCGATAGTCTACTAAATAAATTAGCTGGGCAAAATTTGAGTGCGTTGTTGTGGGTTGAGGCGGCTCATAATGTACAGGCAAGAAATGGCACCACTGCAACGGTGAGCACATCATTTGGTTTACGCGAAAATCCGACTCTGCTGAATCTCGGTAAGCATGGGGATCGTGAACCGGGCGCAAGCGGCGTCGCTCTCGCGGGTTTTAAGATCAGAGAGCAGCAACTCGATCGAGTTGCGCTCAAAAGCTGAAGAAAACAGCTCCATGTTCTCATCATCCTTGGCAAACTGCAACAGAATGAATGCGGCGAAACGCGCAAGCACCTCCGAGTCTGCAAGCATCCACTTAAGAGCTTGGATGAATCCAGAGCGGTCGGTTTCGAGGAAAAGTCGACGGTTGCCATGATGTCTGCAGTGGTTCTTGACCATCTTGGTCACCTCGTACAGCGTGTCTACGTCCATCTCAGCGTTCATTTCCTTGATCAGCTGAGCCGCCTCGGTGGACTGAATAGCATAACGACGACCCTTTAGCTCCTGGGCGGCATCCAGCCACGGTTCCAACGTCATGTCAGCGAAAAAGAGCGGCTCGGCGTCGACGTCACCACAGCGCGCACGAACGCACTCGACCAATTGCTGAAACATCATTTCGTCTCCAAACTCACGACGAAACGCCACCTCGTACTTCTCCTCACTTCCCTGTTCCTTTGCAAGTGAAATGGAGAAGGCGATCTCTTCAGCGACGCAAAACCACGACACCCGCAGCGTCCAAAGGTTCTCAACGCGCACGGAACACTCAAATGGTGACAATGCTGTCTGCAGTGTCATCATGATCTTGTCCGGGTTGGCGAACGACGGGAAGCTCGGGAAAGCTGAGCCAAAGAACGAGTCCCAACCTGCTTTCACTGGGACTTCCACTGCTGCTGAAGGTGACAATGGAGACGCCACGAACTGTTTTGACTTGGCGGGGTATGTGAATTGCATGGTCTGGTCCTTGCCAACTGCTGGGAACAGACTGAAGTTATCCAGCTCCTCAAACCGGTCCATGGACGCGGTGGTGAACTGGAATGGCGCGTCTCGATACTGGGTCATGGGAGAAGCGACCTCACCAGCGACGTACATGGGGGAAGCGTCGGTTGCGAACTGAAGCTGCAACTCTTCGTCAAAATTACTTTGTACCTGAAAAATAGGACTAGAGTCGTCCATGGAGCTGGTAGTGGAAGACCCGGTACTTGGACTGTTCATAGTTTGTGTAGTTTTGTATTGAAGTGCGATTCGACTTTCGATGCAGTCAGTCAAATTGGTAATGAGGCTGAAATAAATGGGCCTAAACTTTAGGCTTAAAAAGGAAGAGATGAGACTGTGTCCGACGCAATTCTTTTTTGAGGAGAAAATTCGCTCTCAGGTGCCTCGCGATTGGCGGAAAATCCATAAATGACCATCACTCAGCATCACATTTGATTTTACTATGATTGACTAAATGTTGACGTTGGCCATAGCGAAAGCCAGACGAATGTTCTTCCGCCCGATCGCAGCGGGACGTCGACGCCCTACAACTACTTACAGTATTTTGCTCAATTTGACTCGAGTTGGAGGGCAATGTCAACGAGAACTGCTACATGTTGTGCCATTGATGTCTTGCTGGTACGGGCCGACTGGTAGAGTGATGGTGTGTGCCACGCCGTTTTTCTGGTGCGAAAATCCACTTCAACCAAGGCAACTTTTTAATTATGGCTTTCTCAGCAAAAGACAACAGTAACAATAAGAAAAAAACAATTGTTTCAATTTTTAGGAATACAAAATCAAGATAGCTTACGTCACGTACGAATACTTAAGTCGATCTTGGCCCTGGCAGCTGCAACTGAGTCATATCTGCAGAACTCAACGCAGCCAAACCACCACTACCGATACATTGTCGGACGTGCCACGAAAGAGCGCTTCTTGCACCAGATATTTGGCGATCTGCACCTTCCGCCGACTACGCGCGGCCTTGATCATGGAGCGGTCGCTCGTGTACTGCTGCGACCACTCGAAAATGGGTACGCGGGTGTCACTATGGCCGCCACTGCTCCAGGACTCGCGTCCACCCAACTCCCCACTCATAACGTCCTGTACGAACGTAACCACTTCACTACTGGTGAAGACATCCCAGAGCCCATCCGACGCAATCACAATGAACTCGTCCTTGTCGTACTCCAGATCATACTGCCGGACCTCGGCCTCGCCAATCACAAACGGTCGCGAGTCTCGGTCTCCAATAGCTCGTGCCACTGCCAAGTTGCCATTCACTCGGTACGCTCCGTAAGGTTCGATCGGATCACCTTGAGCGTCCACGTAGCCGTACCACTGCACCCGTCCACCTAAAGACTCGATCCTAGCGCGTTCCTGAGGGTCGTTGGGCTTGTGATCTCGAGTGAGCTCCACTACATTTCCAGATCGACACATAACCGCTCGACTGTCCCCTACATTAACAGAGTACAGCACGTCATCATACATGAGAACGCCCACCGCCGTTGATCCTTGGAACTTCCACTCTTCCTTCGCGATCACCTCCTGATCCAGTTTGTGTACTGCGTCACGCAGCATCGTCGCGATCTTCTGTCGCCTCAAGGACTTGGCCATGATATTGTTCCCACCTTTCGTCTCCGCCAGAATCTCCTGGTCCAATTGTGCCAGCTCCGGTGCAATCATCGAGAAGAGCTGGTTGCGCAAATGCTGCGAAACAGCTGCGCCTCCGTGGCCGTCGTACACCGCCGCGAACCGCTTACAGGAAGAGACAAACGACGTGTCTTCCATATACGTGCGGTCTCCACGCACGGCCGCCATACTCACCGCCAACTTCCCGTCCCGTACACTGGTCTTTCTCTTCTTAAGCGCTCGCTCCTTGCTCTCGTTCGCCTTTGCTGCAGTCTCGGCCTCCTCTTTGTGCTCGTTAATCTGCTTGGCGATCTGTTGAGGATCCTCACGCGACTTGTCCGTCGGATCTTTCGCATCTGCAGCTGCCTCCGTCACTGCGAACGTCATGGCCGCGGCCGCCAGTGTCAAACCCACCCACAGTCGACTTTGACTCTCGCTTAGGTCGAATCCAGACGCTGGAAACTCCGGGTTTTGACCAGTCCGAGGCGTCCAGAAGGTTGCTTGCTGTGGTGCACGCACCAGCTGTTGCTGCAGTCGCGACTGCCAAGGCACGAGCGCCGCGGGAGACGATCGCGGCAGGCACGTAGCGGCTTGAACGCGACCTCTCGCCCGCAACACGGTTTGCATTGGGCCAGCGACTTGTAGAATGTAGTAAAGTAGGTCAACAGTCCGGGTTCTTTTTGGATGGGCGGGATTTATAACTTCAATATGGCTGCGATTTAGTAGATCGAATTTTAGTGGTTAATATGGAGTGATTTAGGGTAAATAAAGGAGTTTTAATCGTGTCCCCATGTTGCACAGATGCTAATGTGTTGACTACCTCTGTGTTGTATGTTGTCTAGTTTGGTTACCTATTTCTTTCCTTCCTTCGTGATGCTAGCTCTCTTTGGACTCCATGGGTTTCCACCGACTGGGCAATCGTTCTCGTGCTGGTCGACCCTTGCACCACACAAATGTGATGATGGCGAGCACATAAGCCACTAGGAACAGCGCCACGATATACTGCACACGCATGGATCGGAACCCACGATCACTGTCTATTGCGTCATCAATCAGCAATTGGCGAGCCTCAACAGAGAACTGGATCGCCAAGTCCTCGATGGACGCGTAGATCGTCGAGTCGATGGGCGTCACCTGCGTCGCTGGTCGTCCGTCCGGTAGCGAATCCGTGCCAATGTAGTAGCAGCACTCCTTGTGCGCGTACACGGCTTGAAAGATGCGGTATTCACGCGGGTTTCCTTCCAGAGAGTACTCCTGGATATGGCTAATAATGCGCGGCTGATCCGGCTTGCCGTCCAACTTGATGGAGTTTCGATGAAAAAACACGAGATTGCCCTGTACATCATGCTGGATCATGGCGAGACCACAAAAGACGCCCTTCTCCTTTTGCAAGTCCAGACCGCCCACTGCAGGAGGATACTTGATGAAGTGAAAGGGCTGGCTGCTATTGAGCCACGCGAGTCGGAACAGGTCCTTGTCTCCCCAGATGAGATGCAGTTGCTCCAGTAAGCGAGGCTGGTGAGTTGAGTAGTACATGAGCTTGTCCAGCGCGCGCTTGCTGCGCAGTCGGTCGATCAGCACTTGGCCACTCTCTTGCTCGAACATATCCACATATTTCACTCCTGTGAGCTGCCATAGTAAACTCGTGCTGGAAAGCTGGAAAAGCGAGTTGGACGGCTGCCAATAGTCTGGCCAAAAGATAGCGCCTGTGCGTAAGAATTCAGGCTCCTCGAACAAGTAGGTCGGGTCCTTAGCTGGCAAATTGTCGGCATCCAGCAGCAACACGTTGTCAAAGTTGCTGTAATAAACTGCGTACGGCTTGACGTGGAACCCCATTGCGCGATGGTCGAAGATTGGTCGCATTCGCACATTGTAGTCCGAGAGCAGTTTATGAACGATGGGGTTGTCAATGGACATTTCGTCTGGCCGGTACCACAACTCCACTGGAAGTTCACAGCCTTGTACACGCAACATCCTAATTGTGGCGTACGCTGACGGTAGCACACGGTCATAAATGATCATCAGCACACCGTTGCTCGGCCGCCGCTTGCTTGTCGCCGCGTACGGAAGCGCCAATGAAGGTGCCACAGGCGCGTGCTCGTACCTGACAGAGTGGTAGCCAAACTCGGAGAAATCTCGCGCCATGTCACACGTGTAATACCCACTCGGTAGTGAATCACAGGAACTCACCATGAGCTTGTACAGGTCTCCAGATGTGCGGTTGCGTACGATGCAGTAGCCCGCCATTTGCGTCCCGATCTCCTCCGAGCAGCCTAGAAAGTCCTTCTCTGGCTCCGGTGTTTCCTTTACTTCGTCTTCAGGCTTCTCTTCTCTGCACGACTGACTACGCTTCCAGCCCACACACTCGAAGCTGGCGTTGGTCCACGGCGCCAGGACAGTCGTCGGTTCCATGCGAATGCCGACATCCTTGGTCTCCGTGATCATTTGGTTGATGAACACATCGCGTTGCTTACCTACTACTGGTTGCTTATGTGTGGAGCGCAAACCCATATAAAAACTGGCAAAGATGAGGAAGAACCACTTTTTGTGCTTGACGCGTTGCAGCAGCGACCACAGCGAGTAGAGCAGCACCACGAGGCGTTGCAGCAGCATTGCGACCTAGGAATATCGACAGCGAAACAGCAACAGCAAGGTGTGGGCGCTCTTGGCTCGGTAGCGACGATGGACACAGCGTGAGGAGACCAAGATGACCCTGAGGCTGAACGTTTTGCTGTGCATACGTTACGCCGTCAATGATGTCCGGTACCACTTTTTTGGTACCTAAACCTTACAACCGCACGAGCGTTTGACACTACAAGAAGTGTAGCCATTTTTGCAAAAAGGTAACGCTGGACAGGTAGAGATGCTTACGTCTTCTACGACGCACAAAGTATACAGAGTCGGTATTTACTGTCATTTACGAATAGTAGGTTCACCACTCATAACGAAGCGCTCAGAGATGGCGGACGCTGCAGCACCGAAAGCTTCTTCCTTTTTGGAGACGCGCGCGTGAGCACGAGCACCGGCGTTGGAAGCTGTGCGCCGCATTGCGCGCGGCTGGTCGACCAAGCTGATCCCACCGCTTAGACCCACACTAGGAAGCCTTGCATTAAGATCCGCTTGTGCCATCGAGCTCCGAAGACGGTGTTGATGCACCAGAGAGCGGATGGACTCGCGGATGGCGTAGATGAAGTGTGTGAGCCACGTGAATGGTACGGTCCACTGGACGAAAAGATATACCACGAATGTTAGCAGCAGATACTTGTTGGGGATCACGATATGCAACACACAACTCATAATAAGGTAGAGCAGAATGCGTGCAGTGTAAAACGTGTCCTCCCACGAAAACATGAGCTCCAGGCTGTTGATAATATTCGACCACCACGCCATGTTGTTCTGCACGGACTGCAACGTTCGCTTCGTCTCCTGATCAATCGTGACGTGGGTCATCTTGTTCATGAGGTGGTTGAAGCCCGATGGGAGATTGTATTGGCGGAATGAGCCGTTGCCCATGCCGTTGTCCTGATTAACGTTAGCTCCAGGTGGATGGTCCTTGGTCTCAGTTGCAGGCGCAAACGAGTGGAAATTTAGCTCAAAGTAGTTCCGCAACACGAATGCGATGAGTGCGAGGTGGATGACGACTGGTAGCCATTGCAGTGACAGGCACAACCAGACACAAAGAGCAAAGCACATGAACGAGTGTGTCGGGTGCTCCCAGTTCAGCGTTGGCAGAATTTGCCACAGCACTTCCAAATATGGCCAGAGATTGTCCAATAGGACCCAGAAATTACTGTACAGTTGTGCTGCTTGAAACTCTGGCCATTCGTAAACGTAATCTTGTTCGGATGAAAAGTAGCTACAGAATTCGGCCATTCGCGAAAACTTATAGTGGAGCAGGACGTGGATGCGGCCCGCCCTAGCATCGTTATTGAGTCCTGCACGGTGAAGCTTCTCCGGCATCAATAGATCCAGCCACTTGTTATGACGTCTCTGGTCCATAATTTGTGACAACGGGATGGTAGCCTCTCCAAGCTTCGTAGGCTGACTCAGTTGGCCATAATTGTACACTTCCAGCACCAACTCGGCTCCAGGTGCACACACATTGAATACAAACGTCTCATGCCAGCGCGGGTTGAGAGTGCGCGACTTTTTCTTGGTACACTTGACGTTCTTAAGATCATTCCCCCACTCCTGGTTGTGTGACCACTTGCCTGTCAGCATCACCCGTACGAACGGATCACTTGTGATTGAGTCCGTCGATGGCAGTCCAATCGCCTCGACAACCTTCACATACAGCTGTCCAATGTGTACACGGCCTTCAATCACCGGATCGGGTTGGCTCTGAATCTGATACTGGCACAAACGCCACATACATGAGACCTCCAAGCAATCATCAAAGAAACAACAGTATCTGGTGTACCTCTGCGGACGAATGGCCAGACCACTCTAGCGACGCAAAGTGTTCATCAACCGCAGCGTAGCAAGTGTTGCAGACGCGCATGGGCTGCAGAAAGTTAATAACAAACACGTAAGTTAGCGTATCATGACTCTATCAGTTCGTCTTCACTGCAAAACTTACGAAGGGGTCAGTGGACGAGATGCGACGCTTGTGCGGTGAACAGTTGTGGCACACGACGTTGCCGCAGCGTCGACAGTGGTGCTGTACAATAGAAACACCGTTAGAAACATTTGTATATGGCTACACACCTCTGCAGTTCCGGACCTTGCGCGTCAGCACCGTGAAGGGCGTGTTGCAATGCATGCAGTTGCTTGTCTCGTCGTCGTAGACCCACTGTAACGCCCTCTCACTGCCACTGCTTGTTGAGCTTACAAGCGCCGTGTGACGTCCGTGGTTGCGCATCGCCGCCGACGGGAGGCTACCGAACAGTGTAGCCATGGCTGCTCGAAGTGAGAAATGAGGTGGATGCTCCTCATTGAGGAGTCCCAATTTAAATGCAATATTCTTATTCGCCAAAAACGGTGTGGAATATCCGCCAATCCCTGATGACCAGGGGCGGACCGACTTGATAGCCACGTCACTCGCCAAGTTGACCTGCTCGGAACGACCGTACCGACAATGGCGTCTCTGCGACAGCGTAAGGGTGTACCGAACGATGCGCCGTCGTCTACAGCAGGAAGCTCCTTGTCATCCGCGTCTGATGAAGCTCGTTCGAAGTTCATAGACGCCACACAGCCTAAGGACGACGAGGAGGAAGCAAGCGACTGGCCGTCCATTGTGCTCCTGCTGCTGCTGTACACGCTGCAGGGCATTCCCATGGGTCTGTCTAGCAGCATCCCGTTCATCCTGCAGGAGAAAGTGGGCTACGGAGACCAGGCCACTTTCAGCCTTGTGTCGTGGCCCTTTAGCCTCAAGCTGCTCTGGGCACCGTTCGTCGACTCGCTCTACAGCGAACGCTTTGGCCGCCGCAAGTCGTGGCTCATCCCCGTGCAGTTTGTCTGTGCGGCACTCATGGTTGTCGGCAGCTGGTTTATGAGCGACTTGCTAGGCGAGGGCGAAGGGCAGAAGCCACACGTCATCTATCTCACGGCCTTCTTCTTTGTGCTCTACTTCATGATGGCCACGCAGGACATCGCCGTGGATGGCTGGGCTATTACCATGCTCTCGGAGAAAAACGTGGGTCTTGCGTCCACCTGCAACACCGTGGGACAGACACTCGGCTACTTTGTGGCGTACGTGGGTTTCTTGGCGCTTAACGACCCGACCACTTGCAACAGTTACCTGCGCAGTAAACCCCTAGACGAAGGCATGGTGTCGCTGCCAGGCTTTATGAGTTTTTGGGGCTGGATTATGTTCTTCACCACTCTAGGCGTCTGGCTCTTCAAGCATGAGAAGCCTGAGGTCGAAGGCAGCGAGCGTCTTTCCATCACGCAGACGTACTCGCAAATGTACTCGGTGATGCGTCTTCCTAGCGTCATTTCGTTGTCGGTCATGCTGCTCACTAGCAAGATTGGCTTCGCAGCAGCAGAGAGTGTGGCTTCGCTCAAGTTGGTGGAGTATGGGATGAAGAAGGAAAAACTGGCGTTGCTGACACCGATCCTTATCCCTCTCGGCATCGTCATCCCGGTTATGATCGGTGGATACATCAAGCCATCGAAACCGCTTAATCTTTTCCTTTGGGGTTATCCCGTGAGACTTGCTGTTGGACTTTTATACGCTGGAATCGTGTACGTTACGCCTATGGCCATGGCACAGGAGGAAAGTTCCCACTTTGTCTTCTATGGTGTGATTCTGATTGTCGGCGCACTGCATGAGGTCGCTGCCAACATGATGTACGTCCCTCAGATGGCCTTCTACGCACGGATCAGTGACCCGTCTATTGGTGGCACGTACATGACATTCCTCAATACGGTCACGAATTTGGGCTCTAAGTGGCCCAATTCTCTCAGTCTTGCGGTCGTAGATCACTTGACCACGCGCGAGTGTCTGGGTGGCTATTTCCATGACGAAATACTCGCCATTGGGTCACGTACATGCTCGAATGCTGAAGAACGTGAGATTTGTGCTGAAGCTGGTGGCGAGTGCCTCATTGTACGCGATGGTTTCTACGTGGAAACCGTCATCTGCTTACTGATTGGAGTCGTGTGGTTCATGTTCTTCTTCCGCCGCATTCAGTTCTTACAGAACCTCAAGATTGACAAGTGGCGCGTCAATGTCTCGGCTGATTAGGGCAAATAAACGCAATAGATCTTCAGATTGAATCTCAGTTACTTTTGATATATTATTACGGAAGCTGTCGGCATAGTTTACGAGCATAATGGCCACGCTTTCAACAGAATCAACGAAACGTCTCACAACCTTCTCTTGCTCTTGTCTTTTGCGGAAAGAAGGAGCTGAAAACAACGAAAGAAACGCCTCAATTGGTGAATGCGTTGTGCTTGCTACGTCATGGTAGCCGAAAGACGACGCTGTACGTATTCATACTGTGAAGAGCGCACGAGTGAGGATCGAAACACTTCGCGTGGTGCAAAGTTTACACGCGGTTTTTTCTTCTTGTCGCTCTCACGGTAAGCAGACTCGAGGTTCAGCTCGAACATTTTAATCACTTTGGCCATATCCTCGTCGTCATCGTCTTCAAATTGCGACTCCTGGAAGATCGCACTCGGGTTTTGTCGAGCTAGTCGCATCTTTTCCTCCAGCGTTTGTGACTCAGTGTACTTTCCATTTCGAGAAGTTTTTAATGACTTGGTCGGTTGAGGATCAGGCTCTTCCTTTTCTTCATCACTACTACTGGACTCTTGGGTACGTTTGTCTGTTCTTGTAGCTCTTTCCTCTGTTCTGTACATTGGTGCAGCGTCCGTTTGGTCACTGGTTTGGCAGGAAGTGGGCGGAGATTTCTTCTTTTTGCGTTTTTTGCGCTTCTTCTTACTGGAAGTGGCGCTGCCTGTGTTGGAATCGCCAGGATCTGACAAGTTCTCATCGTGGAGATCACAATTCATCTTAGTCGCTGCCACTTGCTGCTGTTGCAGCTGATTCGACGTTGAGTTGGGATTGTTGCTGCTACCGTTGATGAAACTAACTAACTCATCCACGCTAGGCTGATCGAACTCTACCAGTTCATATTCCTCAGTAGAAAGATCATGGTCCAACGAGTTAAACATATCGAAATCGAATCCCGCCATGTCACTCCGAAGTTCGCAACTGCAGTCAACCGCTGGCGGGTCTTCCAGCCCAAACTTTTTACGCAACTCATCTGCCTCCGACGTCGCCGACATGATCTGCGCAATTGATCGACACGTAAGGTCAACAAGTGGCTGAATATCCAAATTGGACGCGACCTTGGCCAAGTCGCACAAATCCTTTGACTCCAAACCAACAAACTCGTCCTCCCAGTCCAGCATCGCTGTCTCCACACGGTCCACCTGCTGCTTATAAAGACAACTGCAATCCAATGTTAAGCTACCACAATAAATAACACTCTAAAACAACCATAAAAACCTCTCACCTGCAATAATCCAGCGCGCGTTGTACACTTTCGGTAGGTACATCGAAGATGGGGATCACATGCTGTTTAACACCGTTCTTCGGCTTCTTCCCGGTCACATCTGCAGTACACAAATCGTCAGTCCTCTTCTGCTACGTCCGTGTGACATCACATAACCTCCTTACCTTGCATAAGCACCCAAAGTGTCGACGACATCATCGCCTGCTCGTACGTGACGTCGAACGTCGAGTCATCCGCGCACTTGAGCTGCAGTTTCGAGTGGCGCGTCTCGCGCGTCTTCTCTTCAGTAGATTGTGCATCTCCTGCGTCTGTAACAGCTGTAGCGGTTGGGAGCTTCCGCTTGCTGCGCTTTTCGTCTCCGACGTTCACCCTCATGGGAACGGCTCTGGTAGTATGCAGAAAGCGCCGTATCTCGACAACCGGCGCCTCTCCGACGCTTCTTCTAGCACGACGAGGTAGCTCTGTGTCTGCTACGGGTAATTCCGCTGTCGAGAGCTCTGTTCAATCGTTCTGCGCGCGAGAAGAGACCCGTCCACAAGCTTGTCGTCCGGTGCGCTTTTCTGTCTGTGTCTCCCCCTCAGTATTTTTTCGACGGAAAAGTGAAGGCACCACTTTTGTGTCATGGGTGCATTTTAGAGGGCATACTAAGTGCAAGCTTACAAATTCAGCTAAGAATATGAACAGAACGAAAAGCACAAAAACTTTTCCGAGAACTTTGTGCTGTCTCATTGGCTGCAAACGTGTGCGGGATAGGTGACCGAAAATCACTAGAATATCGGTACATGTACCGTACATGGACACAGGTTGATCGATCACCGTTACAGTATTATGATGTACTGTAATAGGCTCACCACTATTAATACGGTACATGTATGTCGTGTAAAGTATAATTCCTGGAAGAAGAGTTCAGTTTGGTTCACTTGTGACCAAAAAAAGTATAGTTCCAGTCCGAAATTGTACGATCCAATTTAAATAGTACATGTATAGGTGATGATTGCGGTTAACTGTATTAATAAGCTCCTTTGTGTTTCCCCAGGCGGAGATTGAAGAAGCAAGACCGCAGACTGGCTCTAAACGGGGATGGAGTAGATTGACAAGCTTGAAGCGCATAAGCCTCGAGCTCTGCGCACAAATTGCACCATTCGGCGGTTGTCATGCTGCATGACTCACTCAGTATTTGCCAAATGCGTCCTTTGTAGCACCAAGGCGCACCAGCCGAGAACCAGTCGGACTCCGATGACTCGGAGCCGCATCTTTTAAATTGATAGATGCTGTTCAAGCAATTGGAGCGATTGACAGATATGTAAATACTTTTTTCACTCTTTCTTTCCGCATGTGGAATGCTTTCGTGGGCTATTATTACATTGTATTATACTGTACATGTATTACACTGTAATACATCTACTGTACGTACCGGTATGACACAACTTGATTACAGTACTGTCGCCCCCCCCCAAATTAATAGGGTCGGTGGACTCAATTTGTATCAATTATAATATTTGCCAGTTCACTGTGCACGGGAGGAGGTTTGTAGGTATTGTGATCCCGCGAGGAGATGTCGCTTTTGCTGTTTCGACACAAGTGCTAACCACATGTGTGAGATATAGACGTACCTGAGAGGTCTACCAAGTGTCCAGTACTCATACACCAGAGCCACTGTCCACCGCACCGAACCCGAACCGCTGGGAAAAGAGCTCGTTAGGTGCTGTACAAAGGACCATGACGTACGAGGAGAAAGCAACCCTGGGTCGTTACCGAGCTGAAAATGTAGGGATGACTCAATGTGCCCTTGCAGTATGGGCTTAGAACGAATTTTGTCTGGCCAAAATCCCATCCCAGGCAACAATCAGCAACATATTAAAGAATGCTGCATATTTTCTTGAGGTAAAAGGCCCAGATTGTCAAATTCGCGATCGAGAGTGATTGCATTACCTAAGCTTGACGAGGCATTGGCTATGTGGGTGTTATCATAATGGTGTACGTCTAAATGGCGACATTATCAAAGCAAAAGCGGCGCCTTTTGTTAGTATGTTGGAATTGGACATGACAAAAGTCCACCAATTTTATAACGGATGGCTGCATTCATTCCAAGTAAGACATGGATTCAAATGTTTTACTTTGAATGGCGAGGCTGGTTCGGTCGACATCGCATTTGTTGTAAAGTCTCTCAAAATTGAAGTGCGATGAATATGAACTCTCCGACATATTCATTATGGACGAGACGGGTTTAAACTACATGATGGCACCAGACAGAACGATTTCAAGAGAAGGTATGAGCGGACTGAAGAAGTAGAAAAAGCGAATTACGCTTGCATTGACGTGAGAAGGAAAATGCGCTCTCTCAAACAACGCTTTTTGATTTCTTTGGCCGCAGTTAATACCGTGACATAAATGATATTTTTGTATTGATTTTAATAAAATACTAGATTCCGTGGTTAGGCTGGGAGGGCCATTTCTTGGTACGTTTACTGGTTATGTGTGTTTGT